>BGPR01008202.1:0-53068 GCA_013235015.1 Araneus ventricosus
TATTAATTAACTAAAATTCTAATTAGAATTTCAAAAAGAAAAAAAAATGCTCCAAGTTGCACATTTCCACCCTCAAAGTATATTTCTGCCAAATTTCATAGCTCTAGATCAGAGTGCCAGCACAAATGCACACACATTCTCCTGTATTATTATTAGAAGATAATTATCTCCACTCGTCAATGCATATCTCAGGTGTATACCTTATAGAATGCTCTGTATTAAAAAAAAATGAAAGAAAAAAACTGATGGTCATAGTTAAGTTAGTTAGCTGAATATTTTGTTTATTTGTAACTGTAAAAGAATAATTCTCAGCGAATTTCACAAATATGGGCTAAATAAAAGCAAAATAAATATTTTGCCTTTCTAAGTGTTTCTTCATTTTTTATTATTTTCTGCTTAGTGGTATTTTGATCTTTTTTTTTTGTAAAATCAAAAGGTAAACTTTTTTTCTGTGCATCTTTTAACCCTTTCGTCTGTAATAAGCATATACATCCTGGAGATTACACTGCATTCCCTGTTAGGAAAATAAATCGCACATCCATATTTTTTGTCTAAAATTTACTTTTAAATACTTTTCATAGTTAAATTTTAATCCTGCAAAAGTCGGGTCAAAAGGGTTGAAGCATATTGCTTATTGTTGATGAAGGTTTTACTGATGTATAAATGAGAAGTTAGGACAAGTCTAGAAACTTCAGAGTGTTTGAATGTCATATTGTTATAATTTACTGTAACATTGGTAGAAGTTCTTGAATTTTCTCATTGTGAAGTAGATGCTATTTCAGTAATCACTTTAACAGAATGTTAATGATTGTTTTATATTAATGTGTAATGAATTGTTTGAAATCTACCAAAATAAATAAATATCTGAAACTTTTTCTTCTTTATCACCTTACCTAATGAAATAATCTGATTTTTGAGGTTGTATTGTAAGGCATGCGAGATAAGTCCATATTATAAAATGAAAGAGGAAAAGAGTGAAATTTTTCAGAGTGGATTAGTTTCTATTTAAAATTAATGAATAGAAAGCCATGAACAAAAATAAAAGTGAATCACAAATCAATATTATAAATAAACTAGCAAAATTAACTGTACAGGACAAATTATGAAGTTGCTGTAAAAAAAAAAAAAAAGGAAGAGATTATTGGGGTGCTGCTATACAGTAAGGAACCTACTCCAATACATTCATTTTGAGGTTTAATTGCTTTTATAGAACACTGCAAAAAAATTTAAAACATATATATTATTGCCTTATAAATAATACCTTGTGCAATGGATTAGATTTGGTTTAATTTTGTGCAGCAGACTACATATAATTAGGTATGGTTTTCAAAAATGAAATGCCTCATAAAATAGTATCTGGCTATTGATTGCATAACTGCATCAATTTATGAGTTATTTTTTTGTATGAATTAAAAAGTGTTATTCTGCCCTCTTTAATATTTAAAAATTGTTTTGTCTAATGTAATACTTTGAATATCAATGGAACAGTTATATAAATATTTAACATGTTGGTGAGAAACAAAATAGAAAATATTGTGATATTAAATTAATGGTTTGCTGTTATTACTTAGATTTTCTTTTCTACTTATTAGACATTCACTACATGTATATCCTTGAGTGCCATAGCAACAAATGGTATTGTTCCAGGTAAAGATAGTTTTTTTTTCATGTCACTTACTGTTTTGTTTATTTTGCATTTTATTCATTCTAGTAGCTTTGTGCTCTCGTAATATTCATTATTGCTCTTGTACCAAATATTTATAGATAATTCTCTCTTGAAATTTATTTGAAATTGGTTTTGTAGTAGAATTACAAATAAGTTTTTATGACTGCAAATTATCTATGAAAGTAATCTTTTTTTATATGTATATTTATTTACTGATATATTTAGGGAGCAATTGGTATTAACTCCAGAAAAGCTTCTTTGAACACAATGACAACAAATAAATAAAATGGAATTGTAAAATGAAAGGTTGCTTATTATAAGCACCTAATATTCTATAAATGCCAGAAATTTTCTTTGTAAGATTATCAACTTGTGGATGTACATAAAGACTTCACACATATTAAAAAAAAAAGCACCTGCTTCATTATGAAACCTTTGTTATGTTTCTTTAATGTTGACATTTGTATCATTTTTTTAAAATTTTCCATTTTTTGTTAGAATTTTTATGTTAAAAAAACATAAAATACCAAAATTTCTTTTGTATAAATTGTCATATAGTGAAGCTATCTATTTAAGTTTAAATAATTGAAGTATATTAATTTTAGAAATAATTAATATTTTATTTAATTTAATGTTAACATTTAATTGTTGGAACAGATACTTCCACTGTTGCATAAGAATTGAATAAAGTATTGTAAGGGTAGTTTCATTTTTATGCTATTTCTAGCAGAGTCATGGTGATTATATTTGCATGCTAATGAGTGTTGAAGAAATTATGATGGGTTAAAGATACAAATCTCACATTAAAGAATATGCTTCATCATTAGTGGAAGCTTTAGAACTTCCTTCTTATCCAATTAAAACCTTAGCCATACATCATTCAGTTTCTGAAAAGCATAACTCATTAGATAGTATTGGGCTTATTTTTATTTCATTTTATTTCCCTTTTTTTCTTTTCTCCTTTAATAAGTTTTGAAGCACAGATTTTGTTTTAATACTGTCGTCATTTTTAATGGTATTGCCAGAACCGATGCCACTTTATGGATTTATTTTAGTCTTGTAAAGTATGGTGATTCTGTGTAATTTTTTAATCTAATGTTTAAAAGTAAATTGTTTTCAAAAAGAAGTGGCCCTTTTGTTTAGTAATGTGAAGTTAAAAAGTTTATAAAAATAGGAGATAATATAATATGAAATGTTATTGCAGTAGAAGAAAAATAAATTTTCATTTATTCAGTTTTTATAAAGTTATTTATTTGAAATATGTTTCAGTTAATTTTTATCAAAGATTTCTTTCATTTACATACATTTTATTCAGTATTTAGATAAAATTGCTCTGAAATAAATAATAAAATATTTAAAAATATTGCATTGGTAATTTGGTTCCATAAAATATCACTGCTGTATAAATTAAAGGTTCGTCTTTTTTACATGTGTAAAGATAGGATATTTGATAAAAATATATATTTACTGAATAGTTACGAAATTCATTTTCAGACTTTGAATTTTTTTTTCTACGCTTTAATTATAAATACATGGAAAAGTGGACTTCTTCAAAAGTAGAAATTTAGGCAAAAGGAATATTAAATTCTTGTTAAGTAGCCTTTTTTTCTATTTCATATTGGGAATACCTTCATTGATGAGATTGGCTAGAGCTCAGAAATTAAGTAAAAAAAAGCATCAAATGTAGAAGAAACTTGACTTTAATGCATGAAATTAAGTTTAATTAGCTTAAGCTACAGAAAACTGTAAATAGAGAGATAGAATACAGAAACTGTAAATATTAGAGTTACGTTGTTTGTTAGAATCATAAAAAACAATTTTCACCTTGACCATCTAATATAAAAGTGTTTAATTAGATGTGAGATTTTTTGTGGACAATTTTTCAAGATTTTACAGTGCTTCTAAAGATTTGTATGTATCATTCTGTTTCAAATTTTTAAAATTTGTTGAATTTTGAAAAGTTTTTTCCTATATTTGTATTGTGTAAGCAACTTGTTTTATATATATTTATTTGCTTCTGTATTTTAGCTGGTGGTTCTTATTTCATGATATCTCGCTCCTTGGGACCTGAATTTGGTGGAGCTGTAGGTATCTTATTTTACCTTGCAACTTCAATAGCAGCTGCTATGTATGTCATTGGAGCAGTTGAAATATTTTTGGTAAGATGAACATTGGTTTTCTTATTAATGATTTTTTTAATATAGTAAAATTGTTGTGAAAATATTGATGAATGTCTTTTTCTCTGAACCACATTGTCTTCATTGTGGTAGTTGTATAAATGAAATGAATTTGTTTTTACTGATGTTGCTAAGTCATTTTTTTTTTTTATCAACTCCTATCAAGTTCTGAATTTGTCAAAAATAGCTTCAGCATAATTAATATGATATTGAAATATCCAGAAAAAGACCTGAAAAAAAATCTGGAGTTAAATGTAATTGATTTGTAAATTTTAAGTTATAAGTTAGTGTAATTTATTTTTGAGGTTTTTTTTTTGGTTTAATGAGTGAGATGTGAATAACAAAAATTTTGAGCTAAAGAAAGTGAGAAAAAATTGTAATGTTTCATGTGGTGGCGATAATATGATCTAATAATATCTGTTTTTACACAATTAATAATATTATAAGTTGAAAAAGATAAGTATTATTCAACTACTTTAAAGAAAAAAATATTTATATAATAAGCAAACTCTTCAAGAAGCTATGAGAAGCCATTTTTTTTTCATAAAATTCAAAGATAGTGAATAAGTATATTTTTTTACTTGTATGTATGCCCCTTTCCCAGCTTTTAATACCCTTGACATTCTCATTTTGTATGTTTCACTTTGCTAATTCATATACTGCAATTGTTTTCTCTTAGCTAAAAGTGTGACAGAATTAATATAGAATATAAATGTATAATAAAATGCATCAAATGTCTCATATTTTATGTCAATAATAATTTTTGATTCTTGGGGGTTTTTTTTCATGTTTTAACACCAGTTTTTGTATCTTTAGAACTACATGGCACCTAGTCTTTCTCTGTATGGAGATTTTCGAAAAGATCCTGAAATCATGTACAACAATTTCCGCACATATGGGACAATCCTGTTATTTATTGTTGGAATAATTGTTTTCATTGGTGTGAAATTTGTTAGCAAATTTGCACCTGTTGCCCTGTTTTGCGTGATCATATCACTGGTGTCAGTTTATGTTGGTGTTTTTACAAATTATCATGGAAAAGAAGGCTTGGAGTAAGTTTGGTTTTCCAGTTTTTTTTTTTTTTAGATGTCACTTAAAAAGTCTTTAAATATATCTGAAATATATATTAAGTATTTTAGTTTATTTTGCCAGATATCTTCTTATTGACTTCCTAATATGTTTAAAATGAATTGTCACACTGATAAATTATCCCAAATTTCCACTTTTTATACCATAAATCTTGCTTCGAATAAAATACTATCTTTAGGTTGCCTATTTTATGTATATTTAAGTAGCCATTATATTAAACCTGTTTTTATGTATGCTTCTCTTGATACTGTATTGTAGCATCATAGCCTATAGTTGATGCATAAATTTGTGTAGAGTTGTGGAACTTTAACTCACATGCTTAATTTTATATGTATCTGTAAAGTTTTCTTAAATGTTGTTTGATTCTTTAAATTATTGTTTATCTGTTACTATAAATTATTTTGCTTCTGTTCTGTAAATGGCTAATGAAAGTTGCCGTGAATTTGGTGACAAACCTGATGATTTTTTTTATCAGATTTCATGTGCAGAAGGATAGTGTTAAAATTTTGATGTGGCTTTTTCTTGAACAGTCATGAAATTCTTGGATGTTCCTCTTTAATCTTTGTTGGTGCTGTTAATGCTGCAGTGTTCTTGCCATGTAATTCTTGGGTGAAAAGGAGAATAGAAAAGTTTCAGCTCAGTTGTTTACTGTGTACTGATAGTGATTATGAGCAGTAATATGTAAATGTATCACTTATACCATAAGACTGTTTTCTTTTATTAAGTAGATTCCTTTTAGGATGACAACCTTATGCAATATTTGCCATGACACAGCTTTGAGGAAATTTTTGAACACCTTATCCAATCATGGTCCCTAGGACCCAAAACCACCCCTCTTTCAAAAGTTTATTTATAAAATATGTGAACAAAATAACTTGAGTAGTTTTGATCAGATTTGAATGGGCAAGGCATATGTTGTAGGGAGGATGAAAGTCTCGGATGAATTTGTAGATAGGACATCCAGCTCAAACTGGGATGGAATGGGGGGGGGCTGAAATTTCCCTTCCCCTGTAATCCCTTAACGATAGAAGGTAGAAAGGTTACTCAAATTATACTATTGTCTCAATGTGATGAACAACTTTTTTTGAACAAAGTTTTCGATAGCTGCCACTCCTTAGAAGTTAAAAGTTTATAACTTTAGTCAAAAATGACAAGATCGCAATATAAGTTTTTCATTGCTCATAATTCAGCAAAGGTACAGTGACCTTGTGGTCGTGGGTTTGAGACTCAATTCCACAGAAAATACATTATGTATACGATTAGTATACCTGCATTTACCTAGACAAAAAGGAGTCTTAATGTTGCCTTTTGGTTTGCTGACAGGTATTTTAAAAAATATTCATGCAAATTTGCATAATTTTTTTTCTTATTTTGTGATTGAATTTCTCTTAATCATTTGATATATCCTTTTACTTTGTCTAGTTTAGTTTATTGCAAATAACTGAATCTGCGAAAAAAAATGGTCTGTTTTGTGAAAGGTCATTTTTTTAAAAGTAAAATTTATTTTTAATGCAAAATAGCTAAGAGAATTAATTTTGCATTATTCTGATTGCCTTTTTTTATTCCAGAATTTGTGTCTTAGGTGACAGACTATTGGCAAAAGGAAATTACACCTGTTCTAAAGATCAGAATGTCACAAACTCCTTATTTTACGTGTATTGTTCGGTAAATAAAACAATTGCAAATGATACTGAAGAAAGTTCATATTCTTGCGATTCATATTTTGAAAACCATGAAGTGAAAAACGAGCTTGCTGTACCAGGAATGTCTAGTAATGTATTTCAGAGTGAGTCACTTTAATTTTTTGATCAGTTTTTTAATATGTTTGGAACATCTCTTTTCATTGTGAAGAGAGCTTTTTGTAATTACCTTGTATTTAATTTGTTATGAACTAAATCACTGTTAACATGCTATGAAGTTTGCAGGTAGTCTTGAAATTGTAAAAAGTAGAATTCAAATATATATTTTTATGACAAACTAATTTTTTTTCCTTTAAGAATTAGTATATTCTTAAAGAAAATTATTTGATTTGTATTAGTATACTAATCAATCTTTAGTATTTTTTATTAAATTGTATTCATAAAAGAAATAGTCTATTTTAGCTTAAGATTATTTGAATAAATTTAAGTACTTTGTGTTAAACTGGCATGCAGAGTTCTAACAGAGGATCTGTGTGGAAATAAACAGGTCCATGTTTGACACCTTTGTGTTCCATTTGATGTTGAAATTGTGATGTAATGAATGTTTTTTTTTTTTCATTACATATTCAATTAAGTTTTTGTTTAATGTGTGCATCTTAAGTTTTTCTACTATTAGTGGGAAATGGTATTTTGCAAAACTCATTTTAATATAGATTTGCCTGTCTGTATAAATTTGTTGAGGAAATTTGTTTTGCTGAAATCTAGTTCAAAATAGGAAGACCAGAGATTTGAAAAAAATCTATATTATATTAATGAAATTTTTAATAATGAATGAGTGTAGAAATAATTTAAATGAGTTTCCTTTGATTAAATTTTAACTATGGTATTTAATAGTAGTACAGTGATTTATTTTAATATCATTCATTGGCACTTGCACATTATAGTGGCCACCGAGATTGAATTGCCAAGATGGGGATAAAATCTTGCAGCTAAGAGGAAGATGGTTTGGCGATGTAAGAACATTTGTTTGTGGTGCGCAATGAGCCTTTTATTGGCCTCTTGTGCACGTGATGCCCGCAGCATCTGAAAAGGACAAATTGTGCATGCAATGCCTGCGGCATCTGAAGTGGGTACTGGGCAAATTTTTTATACTTAAAAAAACATCAGCGGCTTCGCTTTCATCAAAGCGGAAACCTAGTAGCTACACTTGTTCATTGAATGTTAGGAATCTATGTTTTTTTAAAATTCCAAAATGAGCTCTCGCCTCAAAATGTTCCTTCATCAAAAAGTCAACAGAAGCACGGCAGTCCTAAACAAATCTGTTCGGAAATTATAAGAACTGTAGAACACTGAACTTATGAGCTTGGTGAAATACGAAGGTCACCAAGTAATCTCAGTGGCGGCTTTAACAAACAAGTACCCATTCATTTTTAAAAAATTTTATTTTTGCTTAAATTCCAAATTGGTTTTTATGTTTATAAAATTTCTTTAATTTGACTTCATTTTCCTTCTAGGCAACGTCTATGGCCGATTTCGTCTGCAGGGTGATTACATATCAGAAACTTTAAATCGTGAAGCTGCCAGCTCGTATGGACATAAAACCTACAATCAGATTTTAGTTGATCTAACAACATCATTTACTGTGTTAGTTGCAATTTTCTTCCCATCTTGTACAGGTATGTTTTTCTCCCTTCCATTATTTATAAAATCTGTATCTCCTTTGCAGAACTGCTTGGAGCTCCTGGATAACTGGCAGTAGTGTATTTTTAAACTATTAAAATATTTTTTGTATTGCAGGAATTTTGGCTGGCTCTAACAGATCAGGTGACTTAGCAGATGCTCAGAAATCAATCCCTACTGGCACTATTGCTGCTCAACTTTCCACTTCAGTTATTTGTATCCTTTTTATTGTAATAAGTATTTTTACTCTAACATCTTCTTCATATTTTATAAAACTGCTGATTATCGTTTTTGTGACTTTTTAAGAATATTTTTGTAATTTAGCTCTTTATATTCATGGATAATAAAATAATTCTATTAAGTTTCTTTAATAATTTAAGATCTGTCTGGTGTCCTCCTGTTTGGTGCTACTTTTAACAATCTCTTTATGCGGGATAAGTAAGTACTTCCATTCTAAGGCAAACATATTTAGAATTTCTAGGGATCTTTTCTTTTATTCTTTGAATGTTCTGGAAATTAATATTATTTAATTAAAGGTGTTAAATGTTGATTCCCCATATACTTTTAACAATTCATGAAAGAAATATTACTGTATTCCATTTCCTTACCTAATGATCTATTATCATAGTTTATTTTCATTCCTATTGATCTGTTGTTATAGTTGACTTCCATACATCATTTTCTTATATTGATGCTAAAACTTTCAACATTATGTATTTGAGAAGAAACTGAAACCATTTAAAACTACTAGGTCATATTTTAAGTTATGTGTAAATTCTTTTCAAAAATTTGCATTACAATTTGACATTTGTAGTCTGTGTTACCAAATAGTAAGTAGATATTTATTTCTGGGATTATTATATTCTTTGAATAAATCTCAATCTATTTTATAAAAGGTTTTATCAATATCTGAAAGTCGGAACAAAGGTAACATATGGAATTGAAAAGAAAATGATAATAATTACAATAGTTTTTTTATATTGATGGCTGACAATTATTTGTATTACTACAGATTTTGCATCAAGTTATGGAAGTATAAATTATTAATTTTATAAATTCTTAAACTTTGTGTTGAATATTTTCAATTTTAATGGTATTTATTTTAACTTTTTGGTAAAAAAAAAAAAATGGTAAAAAATATTGGCTGAGAAACAAATGACCCAAAATTATATTTCATGAAATACAAAAGTGTATCATGGGTCCTTTACAATTTAATGAATTTCTCATGGAAGTTAATGTCATTCTTAAAATCTTATAAAAAGTCATCTCTTATTTAGTTTTGAAAATGTTGCCAAACATTGTTAAATGTTGTAGAATATGGGGAGATGAGAAAAAAAAAAATCAAAGTGCACATTAATGGGACAAATATTTAGTCTCTCTTCTGTTATTTATAAGCCTATTTTGTCAAAAATTGTGTCTTCAGATAACTGCCTCCATTTCATTTCAACAGACTGTTAATAGATTTGTCCTAAATCCAGTATATGTATGTGTTCATCATTAGTATCCTGCTAAAAAAAGTATTATAATTCATTTGTAACAGTTTTCATTGTTTGAAAATGACCTTAATTATGGATGTGTTCATTACTTAATATAAATTACTAGTTATCTGAGTTTATATATATATATATATATACACCCACATTTTTTTTCAATTTATTTCACTGCTAGTTTTTTCTTTCAAAAATTATCTATACTAAAAAGTATTTAGTTAATTTTTATTAGTAACTATTATTTGCTTACTCTGTTCTGTGTATATGTAAAATGCTGAGTGTGCATTTATGAATACTTATACATTAATACCTATACACATTTTAAATATTCAAGTTGTGAAGATTGTTGTTATTGCTTTGACACAATTTTAATAATTAGGACTATAGAAAATAATTTTATTTTTGAAATAGAAATAAATTTGCCTTATTTTACTATTTTCAGTTCTGCTGATCATATTTGAAGGCTTTATTAAAATGAGTGAAAGTTTTTAAACTCATGAAATTAAAAGTCTCATTTTGATCTTTTCATACTTAATAACCTGTGTCCCAAGAAATACTTAGAATATATACAGGGTGTATCAGTACAGCAATTGCAAACTTTCAGGACAGACAGAGTACTCCTAGACTATGGGAAATCACGCAGCAATGCATGGTTGGAAACGCTTTCCTGGCACGGTAGTGATGACATAAAACACAAGAAAGACAGGACACGAATAAGAGGAGAGAACATGTTCATTATTCTTAGTACAGGAAAAATGCTGAGAAGTCTTTGGCTGGTGTACGCGATAGATGTCGCGTCGCGGAAGTCCGGGACACGTGCAGTATTTTCGCTAACGTTCGATCTTCAATGCGCCGGAGATGTGAGGCCTGTATCACAGCCCGGGGACGTAATTTCGAACACTTACTTTGATGACGATCGTTGTCTCTTTAATGTTCATTTTCTTAGTTTTTTGCTGTACTAAGAATAATAAACATGTTTTCTCCTCTTATTCGTGTCCTGTCTTTCTTGTGTTTTGTGTCGTCACTACTGCGCCACAGGAAAGCGTTTCCGACCATGCATTGCTATGTGATTTCCCATCGTCTAGGTGTACTCTATATGTCCTGAAAGTTAGTAACCGCTGTACTGATAAACCCTATATAGAAAGTATTTGCAATACTTTTTAATAATAATTTGGATTAATGCTCTTCAAAGGGCAAAAATTAAAGGAAGATAATACATAAAATAGTATGAAGAAGATGCAGATGTACTCAATCGCAGAATTACTTTTTAGATTTGGAGATAGTGTTGGAGGCAGTCTAGGAGTTGCAGATCTAGCATGGCCTCATCCAATGGTGGTGATTATCGGCTCATTTTTATCTACTGTTGGTGCTGGTTTGCAGTCGCTTACAGGTATTTGTTATTAGCTGTTTTCTTTAAAAAGAAAAATAAAGAATTATTAGTACATTTTCTATAACTGCTTTGTGAGTTATAATACTATTAATTTTAATGTTTGTAAATTATCTTTAAGTTTTCAGTGTTTTTCTGTTGAAAGCAATTTTAAATAGAAGAATTTTTTTTATGCAATGGCTTAAATGTAAGTTTCAGAACTCTGAATGTACATAATTTTTCTCTTTATTAATTGTTGCTGTTATTTGTTTTCAGGAGCACCACGTCTTTTACAAGCTATTGCGAAAGATCAGATAATACCATTCTTAAAAGTGTTTGCTCACAGTTCATCACGAAATGAACCTACTCGAGCATTGTTTCTAACTCTCTTCATTGCAGAAATAGGAATCTTGATAGGAAATCTGGATCACATTGCTCCCATTCTTACAATGTAAGATTTGACAAATTTCGGTTAATATTTGTTCATATCCATTACAATTGCCACATATTAATTTCAATAAAATGGCATTCATAAAATCAGGCATGGTATAATTGTGTTTTTTTATTCATTTTATATGTGTAAATGGAAAAAAATTATACTTAATGAAAATTTAATGTTTGAAATGTGATGAAATAGAAGCCTGGCATGTTTTTGAATGAAAGAAATATTTAAATGAAAATTTATTTTAGAAAAATAGTTTTTTTTTCAAATTTTTTTAAGTATTTCTGAATGAGACATTAAAAAGGAAGATGTTATAAATGATATATTTCTTGTTGAATGCCATATAAATTCCAGTTTTACATATGAAAGTTAATTCATGCATTGTTTTTTTCACACAAAGTGTTAATATATGGTTGAATAAGCATTTTATTGCAATATATGCTGTCACTTAAATCAGTTCATGTATTGGAGAAAGTTAATGCGTTGTCAGTAATAATACAGTTAAACCATTACGTTAAGTTTCTTATTTTAATATTTTTGTGTTTGCATCCCTGTATGTTTTATTAATGTATATGATAATGTAATTTAGTTGGATGAAGTGGTTTTGAAATGCATTCATTTAAATTTGCTGCTTTTATTATAGGTTTTTCCTCATGTGTTATATGTTTGTCAACCTTGCTTGTGTTTTACAAAGTCTTCTTCGTACTCCAAATTGGCGCCCTCGTTTCAAATATTACCACTGGTATGGAATTTTTTCTTACAAGAAATTTCTTGTTTATGGATGGAATAAAAGCATTCAAATTGTATTGTTTTAAGTACTTTGTTTCATAATTCATTTTTTATATTACTTGACCCCAACCCTTTAAAAATGTCATTTTTGTTTATTGTATTCTATACTATGAATATATCTTCATGCAGCATTTAACTTTAGTTGCTGAAGTTCATCGAATTGATGTTCCTTGTTTTAAAGATTTTGAACACTTAACTGCCACTATTACTTTTTGATCCTAAATAGTAAAATGTTTTTAGCATTCTTTATTTTGAATGTGAGAATCTTAAATAATTTTTTAAAAGTTGAAACAAAAATTGTATATTTTTTGTGGAAATCAGTTCATTTAGTATGTGCAGCATTTATGTTATTGTGCTATGAAGAGCGGTACTGTTCTAGAATGTGTATAATATATATTGTATTTTACATAGCTAGATTATCAGGTGTTATAAATTGTAGGTACACGTTGAATGTGCATTAAAGACGTTCACTGTGAATTAACTTTTTACAATCGCATGGTTTTTACTCAGTTAATTGATTTGGAGCAATGTCTAATTTTTTAATTTAATTTTAATATCTATGTATCCTAATGTTTTACCTTATTTGATGTTCCAAAGCTTTCAGTGTTTTATGTATTATAAATGTACTTGTTTTAGAATCCAGTTTTGTTTACAGAATTCTAATATTATTGGTGTTTCAGTTTTTTTTAAAAAAGTAAATGTTGTCTTTTTTGGTTTTTTTGTAAAAGTGCAATAAATATAGTTTGTATTCTTATTATAATTTAAACATGTTTACGTCTTTTGGTGTTAATCTTAATGATATTTGCATTCAGAATATATCAGTGTTAATATAAGGATTTTATCCTTCTTGTATCATGTTTTTTTATTCAATTAAAATGTTTTTCTGTATTTTTTTCTTAGGTCTTTGTCAATGGCTGGCTCAATCTTGTGTTTAGTTGTAATGTTTCTCAGCAGCTGGTATTACGCCCTTATTGCAATTGGTATTGCTGGTTGTGTTTATAAATATATTGAATACAGTGGGTATGTAATTTGCATTTATTGAAGTATATGATGTTTGCACAATTTCTGAATTCTTATCATTGGTTTTTGCTATTCTAAATGGAACTTATTACCTTACAGGGCAGAAAAAGAATGGGGTGATGGTATTCGAGGTTTAGCTTTATCTGCAGCCCGTTATAGCCTCCTGCGATTGGAAGAAGGTCCACCTCATACAAAGAACTGGAGACCACAAGTTTTAGTCCTATGCAAACTTGATTCAGAATTAAACCCCAAATATCCCAGAATGTTTTCATTTGCTTCTCAGTTGAAAGCTGGTAATGTGATGATTTTTTTAAAACTTTTTTATTCAATTATGTTTGCACATAGTGTTCATTATAATTGTTGTTTGCTGTAGATGATCATCCAGAATTGATCATGTTTTAGTTTTTAAGTATCGTAATTAAAGAAATAATAAATTAAAATTTTAGTGTAATCAAATTTTTGAAATATTGTTTTAAAAGATCAATTTCTGAAATTATGCATTGTTTTTATTGTATTTTTTTAAAAATATTTATAATCTGGTTATTTTGAATTGTCTTCTATTTATTTGGTAATGTATATGCATTTCAATATAGGTCTGCGTTGCATTCTTGTTAATTGAAAGATTTGTTGTTATTAGTGTAAAGTTTTGCTTATTGAGAATAGCATATAATACTTTTTTTTCAAAAAGGTAATGAAATCTTTTAAGGATGGTAATGAAGTAAATACATAATTATTTTATTCATATGTGAGAACATTGAAGTGGCATGAATAAATCTGTAAATTTTGTTTTGTCCATAGTTTGTTTTGAAAGTTAAAATTTTCTTAGAAAAATAAGTAGTAAAGTTATTTGATTTAATGTCTTCTAAAGGGTTTTCTGAATTTTAAGTTTAAAGGGTATATGATGAATTTGTATTTTTAGTTTTTGGAGTTTTTTAAATCAGTAACTCAGAATTATTACTTCTTTTGAAATCTTCTTTTAAAAAATATTTTGGCCTTGAATTTAATTTTAAAAAATGCTGCAAGTATGTAAAAAATGAAAATTATATTCTGTTAGCATTCTTTAAATCTTTTATTCCCACTCTGGGCTATATATAAAATTTATATCTTAAATATATTCTATTTATTTATTTTTAATGTTTTTAGGAAAAGGATTAACTCTAGTGTGTTCAGTAATTGAAGGCTCTTTTGAAAAAATGTATAGTGAAGCTCAAGCTGCAAAATTGGTATGTAAATGAATAAACTAACTTATTAAAATTACATTAAATTTCTTGTATGTTTTAAATGTTTCTTTTAAAATTTTGATGCCTATTTGCTGAACTAATGTTCTGATTTTGCAAATAAAAATGTGGTGAATTAGTATAAGATTGATGTAAATGGTAATGTATTTCTGGTTGCAGACAAGCCTCTGTTTAACAGTTTAGTCTTAGAATGGTTTGTTGAGACTAGCTGTATGGCCTAGCGTTCGATGGGCTATCTCGAATAATGGGATATTCCCGGGCGGAGAGAAGTGAGGTCATGTGAGGCCTTGGGATCCATATATTTTCATATGGCCCGCCTCGGTTTTTTCAACAAAAATTGTCACTTACTTTCGGCAACAAACATTACGAAGTTAAACCCCCCTAATTCTGCCATTCACACTTAAGTTGTAGTAAATCATCAAAGTTTCCGTATAATGTTAGAAGGGGACTTCTGCGCAGAAGAGGATCTTCAATTGACCCTCAAAAAGCCTAAAATTAATTTACATCACTATTTTTTACTAATTTTTATTTTTAAATTTGAATTTTACTTAAAAACAAATTTTGCATTTTGTTTTGGTAAAATTAAAATTTATATTTGCAAATAAACAAATTTTGAATTCAATTTGAGTTTAATTGAGATTTCTTGTTTCATATTTGTTTATACCTGAATTTTTTTTTAAATCTGAATTTTACTTAAAAACCAGTAGCTTTCCAAATTTAGATTTCTTTGCAAATAAAGACACTTTTACTTTTATTTGAGTTTCATTGATATCCCAGGCTTCGTGATGATTTTCCCTGAATATTTTTCTTTAAATCTAATTTTTACTTAAAAACAAATAACTTTAAAATTTATTTGTATTCTTTTAAGTTTAAGTTTACTTTCAAATAAATGAATTTTGAATTTTATTTGAGTTTCCTTGGTATTTCTAGCTACTAATTATTTTTTTCCTTGATTTTTTTCTGTTTTAAACGAATAACTTTAAAATTATATTTTATTTTGAGGCTTTAAATTTGAATGTATTCGCAAATAAATTTTGAATTTTAGTTAAGTTTCATGGATATTCTTGGCTTTATAATGATTTATTCCCTAAAATTCTGAAACTTTTATGTTGTTTGATTTTAAAAAGGGACTTCTGCAAAATTTACATTTGAATTTTTGCAAAAATTAAAAATTGTAATATTTTTTTGGGTTTTCATCCATAGGTTCATTTTCTACTGTGAAACACATTAGAGATATCTTCGACCCTAACTTTGATGTTGTTTACAGCCCATTTTTTTTTCTGCTGTAAAATTTTAAAAATGTCAGAAATTTTCTTTTAAAATAAATGGATTCATGTGATTTTTGCTCAATAGATGGCGGCACATGACTGATATAACAGTCATGTGCTGCCTATATTCAGTAATGAAAAGCGTAAAAAAGCAAGAAAATTATTTTTTCAATGTTTATAAATCAAAACGCGGAAGTTTGTTAAAAAAAACCCTTTGCATACAAATTAAAACCAGGTTTTGTTAAATAAATAAGCAAAAAAATGCAAGAAATTCGATTTTTAAAGTTGCCACTAGATGGCAGCACGGTTCATTTTCACGTTTTTAATTAATATCTTTTTAACTAATTGCAATTTCGGAATTTAAATGGTTGGAATGGATTCCTTGGATTATTTCCCATCTTTTGGTACTTTCAGCTTGTTTCAGGATTCAGTGATTCGTGAGAAGATAGCCAGACATAGGTACATTGATAGATGCATACACCGAATTTTATTAGTGTAGATGAGTAAAATTTCTTTATTTAAAAATGTTTTAATTAATTTCATTTATTTTAAATTTCACTTATATTTAACTACACAGGATTCTAGTTTATAATTTAATTCTATATTTATAGAATCAACAACATGAAAATAGCTGTTATGAATTCAAACTCTGTTATAAAGGTTCATTTTAATTTTGGAAAGCAAAGCAAAATGTTCTGTTTTTCATGTACAAGGATTAGATAAAAAGTAGTGGCAGATACCTCCGTATTTTGATTGGTGTACACCAGATGGCACTGGCATCCTCTGAAAGAGAAAGAATCCTAACAATGTGTTTACAAAGCACTAACAATGCTCTTGGATAAAAATCGAAGTTGCACTAGGACATAATGCACAACACTCTTATTGGGCCTGCAAAATGCATGTAGCAATGCTGTGTTGCCATATTGTTCAGTGGCATGATGGGTGACAATCTTTCATGAAGGAAGGGATGTCACTTAGGATCAGCATCGTTCTGGACAACTCCAGGCTGACAATCAAACAATTCAGCTCATTGTTGGTTTGTTGGAAGCTGATGGATGATGGACTTCACAGGAATCAGCCGCTGAGGTAGGCAAATGACACAAAACCATGATTCACATTCTGCATGGTCAGGGTGGCCACCCGACCTGAAAACCGGGAATAGTCGAGGAATTTTGGGAGACCGGGAAAAAACATGGAAAAGCCAGGGAAATTTATTCTAAACCTGGAATTTTTTTATTTTGATAATTCTTATTGCAGGCGACAGTTCGCTGATCTTTTTTCACAAATAGAATGAAACACCATTGGCAACCAATGAAAATCAGTCATTTACTGACAATCAAAAACGAATGGCATTCGTGTTCATCCTGGCGAGGTGTTTACATTTAAATTTCCGTGGGACCGAAATTTTGGCTATTAGTCCAGTCAACGAAGGGTTTGAAAAAATCATTAAATCATATAGTTTTGAAAATTGGTACACATGTTCGTTAGGGGCTTCTGATAAACATAGTAAAAGTCCTCGGTCCTGGGGGGTAAGCTCATGGCGCCATCTTGGATTTCATCCCCCTTTTTTAGTTTTTCCAGAATATCTCGAAAACTATTGAGTTTTCGAATTACAATTGATTTAACAAATTAAAGAGCGTAAAATTCCCTACAAATACATGCTTATATTTTCTTCCAGCTTTGTTTTCCAGATATGGGTCTCAAAGGTTGCCGCCATCTTGGATTTCATTCCCCCCTTTTTTAGTTTTTCTGAATAACTCGAAAAGTATTCAATTTTCAAATCTTAATTGATTCAACAAGTTGAAAAGCTTGAAATTCCTTTCAAATATATACTTTTATTTGTCTGCCAGCTTTAATAGTTTCACAGATAATGGGTCTCAAAAGTTGTCACCATCTTGGATTTCATCCCCCTTTTTTAGTTGCTCTTGAATATCTCGAAATCTATTGAATTTTTAAATAACATGTAGTCAGCAAATTAAAGAGCGCAAAGTTCCCTACAAACGCATGCTTTTATTTTTGTTTTAGCTTTAATAGTTTCCGAGTTAATGGATTTCAAAATTTGCAACCATATTGGATTTTATCTCCCCCCTTTTTAGTATTTTTAAAATATCACTGAAACTATTAAAGTTATAAAATAAATAAAAGCATGCATTGGTTGGGAATTTTACGATCATTAATTTGTTGTATTTAATGTAATTTGAAAATCAAATAGTTTTTGAGATATTAAAAAAAAAAAGGGGGGGGGGTAAAATCCTAGATGACGGCAAGTTTTTAAATCCATTATCTCGGAAACTATTAAAGCTAAAGCAAAAATAAAAGCATGTGTTTGTAGGGAATTTTACACTCTTTAATTTGCTGATTACATGTAATTTGAAAATTAAATAGATTTCGAGGTATTCAAGAGAAACTAAAAAAGGGAGATGAAATCAAAGATGGCATCAACTTTTGAGACCCATTATCTGGAAAACTATTAAAGCTGGAAGAAAAATAAAAGTATATATTCGTAGGGAATTTTATGGGGTCATTTCATGTCAAGTGATCCAGAAAAAAAATAATTGGTTGCTTGACCATTTTATAATCAAATGATTTTTTGTATGTTGATTCCTACATAATTAGAGAGTCCAAAAAGACTAATTTTAATTTTTTATCTTTTTCTGAATTCCGATGGCAGCCATTTTTGTTTCACAAAACGTGCTGATTTTTGCATTTGTAGAGGTTTGCGTTAACTTATATTACTCGGAACTGGTGAACCCGAGGTTGATGAAACAAAAACTGGTTTATTCTGGAAGATACAGCCTTTATTATCTCCAGCATACATTTAAGGAAAATTGTATCCCAAATAGCAAAAATCAGCTTAGAAGTTTGACTTTAAAAATGACAATTTTTCAGTTTTTTAAGACATATAATTCCCAAAAGGAATCTATTCTCCATATTACTTTTATGGGGATGTGTAGCTACCTTAATGTACTGTATTTGCAAAAAATTTCAACCCTGAGATTTGCTTCTTTTAAGGGCTACAGGCTTTCAAAATCCGAAAATTTCAAAAAAATCCAAATTTTGACACCTCATATCTTTGTTGGGGCAAAGTTTAAAAATCTGAAATTTTTACAGATAAACCCTCTATAGTGTACTATATTGCTGTAAAAATTTCATGTTTGATATTTATCTACAAGTCAAGTTAGAGGACTTTAAAAATCCCATAAAAAACATATTTTTTGCCAAAAATGACGGAGCATAAATTTGACTAAATATTATTTTTATCACTAATAAATTATAATATGATATAACTACTATTACCTATTACATATAAACTTATTTTTTTTTTTACATGAAGTAACTTTTGCACACTTTAAATGTAAAATGAAGTTGAAAAATTTGAATGCTTCATGGTCACTTAAGGGTTCACAGTATAATTGAGGCTTCTCTATCATCAATAAATTATAATATGGCCTCAAGTAATATTTGTAATTAAAATTACCATTCAAATTAATTCTTATGGCATTTATATTTTCAATTAATGCACCAATTGGTGTATTAATTTTACTTCGTATTTATTCTGTTAAGTTATAACATTATATTATGTCATGTTTCTATTTATAAGATAATCTCTTAAAATGCTGTAGGCCTAATATACTTATCAACAAAATGTGTGGATGTTCAGACCTGTTCACAAACTTTTGTGATAGACTTCAACAAACCAAAGCAAGTCTCCAGCGACCGTACTCTAACCAAATATTGACTTCCAGCAAATATGTTTGAATTTTGTCACGAACATTTAAAAGCAATCACCTTCACTTACAAAAAAGATGAAGAAGTCATTCAACATCATAACAACAAACTTCTTGACCAATTTGAAAACTCTGCGGCAATTACTGGTACAAGGAGTTTCCATTGTTTTGTTCCTGTGTCAGAGAGTAACTTGAAGTGCTTCATTACTTCACAAGCTACGGAATATGAAATTCATTCCACTACAAAAGCTGTACAAATAACACTTCACACAAGAGATTCTATTGCATGTGTATGTGATGGTCAATGGTGGCTGGCAGAGGTGAAAGACATTAGTGATATACATAAAGATGTGCTTGTAACATTTTATCATTCCCGCCGGTCCAAGGACGGCTTATAAGAAAAAGGAGAAAGACTAGATTTGGGTGCCTATGAACAATGTTTTAAGGAAACTAAGTGCCTTAGAACTACAACAACTACTGGAAGGACACATAACATTTCCCCAAAACTATGTGAAGAAATATCAAAACTTCTTTATGAATACAAATCAAGGTAGAACGATAAACCTGACTCACATGTATAGTATATCCATACTTTTGTGATGTGTTAGTTGTAAATAATATATCAATACTTTTATTTGAAGTTTTAAAGTGTTTTACTAATGGTAACCACAGTAAATAACTGTGTTATAAAATAAGTGAAAAAAACTGTGTTATAAAATAAGTGAATAGAGAAGCCTCAGTTATACTGTGGACCCTAAAGTGACCATGAAACATATTCTAATTTTTCAACTTTATTATACATTTAAAGTGTGCACAAACTACTTCATGTAAAAAAAGTAAGTTTATATGTAATAGTAGTTATATCATATTATAATTTATTAATGATAAAAATAGTACTTAGTCAAATTTATGCTCCGTCATTTTTGGCAAAAAATACGTTTTTTGTGGGATTTTTAAAGTCCTCTAACTTGACTTGTAGATAAATATCAAACATGAAATTTTTACAGCAATATAATACACTATAGAGGGTTTATCTGTAAAAATTTCAGATTTTTAAACTTTGCCCCAACAAAGATATAAGGTGCCAAAATTTGGATTTTTTTAAAATTTTCGGATTTTGAAAGCCCGTAGCTCTTAAAAGAAGCAAATCTCAGGGTTGAAATTTTTTGCAAATACAGTACATTAAGGTAGCTACACATCCCCAAAAAAGTAATATGGAGAATAGATTCCTTTTGGGAATTATATGCCTTCAAAAATTGAAGATTTGTCATTTTTAAAGTCAGACTTCTAAGCTGATTTTTGCTATTTGGGATACAATTTTCCTTAAATATGTGCTGGAGATAATAAAGGCTGTATCTTCCTGAATAAACCAGTTTTTGTTTCATGAACCTCAGGTTCACCAGTTCCGAGTAACATAAGTTAACGCAAACCCCTACAAAAGTAAAAATCGGCATGTTTTGTAAAACAAAAATGGCTGCCATCGGAATTCAGAAAAAGATAAAAAATTAAAATTAATCTTTTTGGACTCTCTAATTATGTAGGAATGAACATACAAAAAATCATTTGATTATAAAATGGTCAAGCAACCAGCTCTGGATCACTTGACATGGAATGACCCTATGCTCTTTAATTTGTTTAATCAATTGTAATTTGAAAACTGAATATTTTTCGAGATATTCAGGAAAAAACTAAAAAAGGAGGGATGAAATCCAAAATGGCACCGCGAACTCACCCTCCAGGAACAGGGACTTTTAGTATGTTCATAATAAGTCCCTCACGAACATGTGTACGAATTATCAAAACTATATGAGTTAATGTTTTTTCACCCCCATTTTGGACCTTCGTTGGCTGGACTATATGAACAGAATCGCGTTCCTTTTGGTAGTTAAATTAGATGATACTTCTTGAGATGAAAATCTATAGTATAATCACACTCAGATGTGGAAGAAGAACCGGGATGTGGCTATATGTCCAAGAGATTCAGATAGCTTACAAGATCGTAAATTTCTCTTTATCTGTCTACAAGTTAGCGGCCATACTACTGCCTGCTTTTATGATGATTTAATATCAAATAGGAGTTATACCAGAATTAGTTTGTTTTTCCATTTCTGGACATCTTTTCATTGAATTATGAAGTATTTGAAATTAGTGCTAATATTTTCTTTTAGCATTTTTTTTTGTTTATTTTGTGTATGTTTTTTTTCTCTGAGTGTTAGGAAACATTATGATTACTGATCATTTTGATAAATTATGGGATCTTCAAAGTATGGGACAACCGTTACCCATGCATATAAAAGAACAATTTTTTTTTAGTATTATGTATGCATGTTCGTTTTTTTTTTTTTTTTCCCCCATTCTTTACGCACGCCTAGATCTTTGACATACGAGATCTTAGCAAAATGATGGATTAGCACAAGAGGGGAGCTGATGCCACAGTAATTTCTTTTTAAAAAAATTCAAATTAGATTTTTATTTATTTAATTTTAAATGGTCAATTCAGGTTTTTCCCCATTTTCGCGAATTTCATTTTTTCTCTCTTTTTTTGTCTTTGATGTTTTATTTTATTTCTCTTTATATATTGTCCATTTTGAGCCGTATTGAAGGAAATTGGTTGAAATAAAATGTTGCTTTATTTCTTTTGCAAACTATTCTATTCCATTCAAATGACAGAATATTATGCTTCTGTGTTTTAATTTATAAAACATGAGTAAAAAATCGTTTTCTTACATTTTTTTTCTCTGCCTTTTTATGTTTTATTTCGCATCGTATATTTTTATTGAGATTTTGATCGTCCTAAAGATTTTTTAAGTTTATATTTTTAATCAGAAAAACCTGGAAAATTCGGTGCAGTAGAATTGTTCATTGTAAAGATGTATTAGTTATTTTATGGTTTATTGTTTAAAAGTTTTAAATAGATGTTCTTTTTTCAAACATTTTGCTTTTTTATTCAAACCATACTGATTTGAATGAATACTTAGTATGGCCAATGTATAGGTGATTTTTTTCTATGGTTGATGGGCGAAAAAAGTCAGGGAATTTTTTATAAAACCTGGAAATGTCAGGGAAACTGAAATAGCAAAAATGATGGCCACCCTGATGATATCCTTAGATATCGCAAGATTGCAGCATGTTGGATACTCCATTCATTGTTCGAGGTACAACGTTGGCACTGTTGTGCACTTGCACAGGATCTTTTGAACCAATACCAAAGGAAAGGTGACAGTTTCATCGGACAGGTAGTTGCAATGAATGAAGCATGGGATCTCTCCTATAAACCATGTTTGATATGACGATCCAATGAATTGGAGGCATCCTGGTTTGCCATATCTACAGAAGGTGAGTGCAGCACTATATCATCTGAAGCTGATGTTCATTGTTGCATATGACACTCATGGAGTGATATTCCTCTACACTGTACCTTGAGGACAGAATATTGGTGTTGCCTACTACTGTGAATTCCTGAGTCATCATCTGCCTCCAGCACTCAGGAGAAAGCAACACCACTTGTTGTCTTCGATTCCAGTCATCCTCTATAACAATGCACAGTGTCATAGTGCGAACACTCGCAGATCTTCTGCCTCAGTGGTGGTGGAAAATATTTGAACATCTGCCATATTCGCCCGATATGAGTCCATGGGACTATCAGACATGATACATTTCCATGGAAACACAGATTTCCGCTTTTTCGGCATCGGATTTTATCATCCTTAATTTATTATATAATAATTCTACAATATTTTTAATATCTTAAGCACTTTTTGTATAAATTTATTTATTTTATTGTTAGATTAATTACACTTATTTTACTTTTTGGTATTTATGTTTGACACGATTCACTATTTATGAAGTTCAATTTGTGAAAATTTACAATTTATAACACTTTTTTTTTATTGGTGAAGAACAAGAATTCCTAAGAACTGTTGCTAGATCACATTAGAAGAATTTTGGATGAAGATGAATTTTATTTTTTTAATTTATATTTATTCTAACGCTTTTTCTCAATGAAAAATTTACTATGTAATTGTCCCAAAACATCAGTTAAAATCTTTCTTAGTTTGCAAGATTTATGAACAAAATTTGAAGTACCTATGCAATAAATACTAATAACTTATGGAGAAAATTAGCTATTAGCGGTTTTTAAAAATCGTCTTGTTCAACTGATATCATTTTAATTTTAAAAAAACATTTCAGACGATAAAAGAATTTTGTGTATTGTAATTTTCTATACAAAGGTAGTTTTCTACATCAACAATATTAGACATGAGAGTATTTTAATCCCGAGCAATGCTGGGCATAACAGCTAGTTATATACTAAAAATAGCCTTGATGTCACAGTTATTATTTTATTTCTTTCCCTTTATTAGATAGCTTTTACAACTGTATAATAAAGAGAAAAACTTTCCCTTCTCTCTATTTCCCCTCCAGTTGTGATGTAAGTACCAAATTTTTAAATAACTTGCAGCATCGTATTGTCTAAAAGCAGAATATTGTGTATCTGTTTAAAAGTTATTTGAACAAATCATAATAAACATTTCCATATCTTAATTGTGTTAATGAAATTTGGTTTTAACTAGATTGATTTTAAAAAATGGTAAATTAACTTTTCATTGCCTGAAAAGTTAAAAAATTATCCTTAAAAATAATATATTTTTTACTAATTCAAACCCTTATATAAATAAATCTGCTATATAGATGGAGATCATTTAAGAATATTAAAAAACCCTATCATTTACTTGCAACTGTTATTATGAAAGTGCAATACAGAATAAGTTCTGATTTGTTATTAATTCAAGAATATCTGATTATGGGATTTTTGACAATTCATCACTCAACATTTTTATATTTGTTCTCATTAATTTTTAAAGTTGTTTGTTCACATTGATTTATTTGGTAAATTCTAAAGCCATGTATTACTTTCCAGAGTTTGAAAAGAGTTATGGAAGAAGAAAAAGTTAAGGGTTTTACTGATGTCTTGGTTGCTAAAGATCTGACTGAGGGCATTTGTAATTTGTAAGTGTTATTTGTATTTGCAATTCCTTCACACCCTTATTTACCCAGATAATGTAGCTCTTCATTTGGTAAAATATGGTGATTCTCTTTAGAATCCAAACTGCTGGTCTAGGTGGACTAAAACACAATACAGTAATTCTGGGTTGGCCCTATGGATGGAGACAAAGTGCAGATGAAAAACAATGGAGAGTGTTTCTGCGTGAGTTGATATATATTGTTTTATGTGCAATTCATTTATGAATTTAATACTTTTTTTACTACTTGCATTTTATTAGCATACATTATTTTCACCTAACCTGAGCCTTGTTCCAAAAATTATATTTGGAAAAAAAAAAAGGATTTTAAATAATCAAGGAGTTGGCAAGTCATAAAAGATTTCTTTTAATGAGATATTTACTTTGGAATTTTGTGTGAAATTTTCAGACTTATAAATATTTCTTTAAACTTATAAATATTTCTTAAGTGAATATGTAAAAATATAAAGAAGAGAAAGTGTAATTTACATATTGCAAATATTTGTTTTCCAATTTTTTTCAGTAAAACTTCATTGATTAAAATGCATTTACCATTCATAAAATTATATTATAAAATGAACTATCAAAATTTTGTTAAATGTTATGTAATGTTTGGAAAATGAAAATTAAAGGTACATTACCATTCTTTAGTTTTTGCTGTTATCAGTTGTATCTTTGATATAAAGTTTTCTTTAATAAAGGCTAAAAAAACTTGCATATAAAAGTTTTTAAAAGGCAAAGACCAAAATGCTTTCATGCTGCCAACATTTTTCTTTCAGTTATCTTCTTGACAAATTTGTAGTTAATTTTTATAATCAAATTTTGTTATTCTCTAGTTAATCTCATTTTTAAAAATTATATTTGGCTTAAAAAGGATTTCTTAATTATTCTTTGTTTTCGATGAATAAGTGTTTAAATATTCTTTATTTCTTCTCTTTAAGATACCATACGTAGTGTCCAGGCCAGCAAAAATGCACTCCTTGTTCCAAAAGGAATTAATCTTTTCCCCAGTAATAATGAAAAAGTCTGTGGAAATATTGATGTTTGGTGGATAGTCCATATCCTTTTGTTATCTGTTGCATATATAACTAATGTGTTTAAAAAAATCTTTTATTGAGCTGCAATGTCATAGATCTTAAATTCATTTAAATCCTGTTGCTTTCTTTTTTTGTCAAATGTCACCTGTATGAAATTAAAATTTGTGATTAGTTTTATATTGTTTGTCTTCTGCTATTGAAAATCCTTAATTCAAATCATACATGATGGTGGTTTATTGATGCTTCTACCTTTCTTGCTGAAACAACATAAAACATGGAAAAACTGCAAGCTGAGGATATTTACTGTGGCCCGTATCCTTTAATTATACCTTTCTTTTCGTTTTTTCCCGCCTTCCACATTGTGACTTAGTTTTTCCACATTTTAGTAATTTCCACATTTTGTAGTAATTTTTGAAACATTGATTTATTTTTTTAACACAACTTAGCAATACTAATATGAAATTATTTCAGAGGAGAAAAAATTGTTTTCTTTTCCATAATTGTAAAGTGATTAGATTAAAAAAATCCTAAGAAAATTCTTATTTTCATATAAGACTTATAAAAAACATAAATAGAAATTACCTTGCTGCTTAAAACAGATTTCCATTTGGTGGCTCTTTAACTATTAGCAGAATTTTTATAATATTTTGTGAAAAACTTTCAATTTTCTTTTAAGCAAAACAATTTTTTCAATGTCTTGTATGGTTTAACATTACCTTGCTTGTATGAGTGCATATCAACAAACTATGGGTCATAACTTTTAATAAAAAATTGCTGATGTTTTAAAATTTTTCGTGTAAATTTTCACTTATTAAACACTCACGGAACTAATCAATCCTGTATTGATTTTTGGGTTGTAAATTCTTTTTGAGAAAATATCTGCATTGAAAGGTGTTGAAATCTGTTAGTCATGTACTCCTTTTGTCTGAAAATATTATAAACTTTTTAAAAAACATTGAAGATTAATGAATAAAATAAATAATTAAAAAATCAAGTGGCCTTGTTTGTATCGGGCATTTACTGTTAAATAGCATGTATTAGTATACGAACATTTGGAATCAATTAATGCTAACGTTTTAAATAAGTAATTTTGTATCAAATAAAATAAGAACCACTGCATTTTTAGATTGGTCGATTTTGATGAAAGTAGCATTGTATTGCATAAAAAGAGTAACAAATTGAAGCAATAAATTGAAATAACGATTCTTCATATCAGTAAGACAAAATTTCTTTGTGAGGGCTGATTGCCAGTGAAGCCTTTGAAAAGTCCAGATCCCACGTTTTTATGTTTTAAATTATGTTTATGTATACTATCTGTAAACTTTTCTTAACTCCTATTGAATTATTTGTAAATGTGTATCATGAATTCCTACAAAAATTATTTTGAAATGTATACCATATTTTTGAACAGAGGGGGTATTATTTTTATATTTTATGAATCTTTGGCCCTTTTTTTCGTTGTGTAGGCAGATATTTCATGCTAATTTGATGACAAAATGATAATAAATATGGTATATTTTAAAATAAACTTTTATTCATTCATTCTATCCGTAACTTTTATTTTTTAATCTTCTAGTAGTGTGAATTTAGTCTAAAAAATATTTTTAATGTTTAATTATTTGTTTTCATAAATTAACTAGCATTTTTTTTTCTGCAGCAAATCATGTTATAAATTTTTTTTCTTTTAAAATATCATTTTATTTAAGAAAATCTGCTACAAAATGCCTGTGTACCACCTTTACAATTTTCTTGTTTAATTAAGCTGTCCAAGTGGGAAAATGACATTTTAATCCAATATTACATGAATAATACGACTTAATTGTAATAATTTTTTAAAAACTTAGTATCATATTTTAATTTCATTTATTTATAAACTTTAGAGATTATATACTTTGAGTATATCCATATTTCTAGATTATCTGATTTTTGTTTAGCAGTACACAAATTAAAATTTCAAACTGCATTGAATTTTTTTCTGTTTTATTTCTTAGTGAGAAAAGATTTAACGCTTTATTATCTGTTTTGATATTTTTTATATGTTAAAAGTTATTAAAAATAGTAATAAAGACATCTTGAATTTTGAACCTGAACTCTGTAAAAGAACTTGAAGATAACAGTATACAGATGAAAAAAGATCTAGCCAAATTTTTGTACCACTTAAGGATAGAAGCTGATGTCGAAGTTGTTGAAATGGTATTATTCACTTATAATTTTGAACTCAAACTAAATTAGAAGAAGTTTGGAATCAATTTATGTATTTCTGTTAAAAAATGAAATTACTAATAAATATGACGATTAGATTATTTACTTTTTACATTTATTATCTTGAAGAATAGAATTTGATTTGAAAATTGAAACTTTTAATGTGTTTGCAAGTATTTTGAATTTTTAGTTATTTTTTCTGTCCTATCTTAACATTTTCTCTTCCATCATAAATGTCAATCTATATACACGCTTTATTTTAGGTCTGCTTCTTGATCTTGGGCATGACTCATTTCAATTGCAGACTTGCTTATTGGTATACAATTTTGTGCTTGACTAGAAATAGCTTTTCCTTTCTATTAACCTCTCTTATTCTCTTGTAAGTCTACAAAATTCTTCCTTTTTCATGTTTTATTTATGTTTAGTATTTTGTGTTTTTATATTTAGTAGAATTTCCTTTCTGTAATGCTCTTCTCTTCAATGCTTAAGGTATATCTGAATATGTTTCTGTTTTGTGTATTTATTGGGTTTTTAGTTGCTGTGAAAAACTTTAATAGTTAATAACTCAATATTTTTATAAAAGCCCAATTAAAAATTCTGTTTATTCATTGGTTCATTTGTAACAAATAAATATACTGGATATTAATGTGTAAATCTTTGTATGGCTTTCTTATAATCAGAATTGTAAAATGTCCAATGTCCTTCCCTGTTCTTAAGTGTAAATTAAAATCCAAGAACTTGAATTCATTTCAGCAAAATTTAAATAATAATGATTGTAAATAATTTAGAATAATTTGTTTTAATCTAAAAAGGAAATTTTGAATTAAGAGAGCAAAGTTGAGAAAAATCTGAAACAAATGCTTTTATTGGCTTATCCCGCTCTTGCCTTTGAGATTTAACTTCATATTTTGATATTAACAGTTTGAAGTGTGATATACATTGAGTAAAATTTCTAAGTTGCTTACAATTCCATAAAAACCATGTCAAAGCAGTTCTTAATTATTTTAATATTTAAAGTTTCACTGTATCTTTATTTACATTTATTCACTAATGCCCCTAAAAGTATTTTGTCAGGTTGTTTATAAAACTGGCTGTTTAATTTAAAAATAGTGGAAATAAAATTATTTCAGGGATTTTAAAAATGGGGATGGAAGTAAGGCAAATGAAAAATTAAGGCTTTAATTACTAGTGAAAAGTAATGTAGATTGAATAATATATCAAATAATTTCTCTCTTCAATACCAGAATGCATTTTAATGCATCGTCTGTGTACAATAAATTAATTGTACAAAGAAAAAGACGTAGTTTTATCCTATAGGACAAAAGCAGAATAGAAATCAGCCTAAATGGATCTCAATGGTTGATATTGTTAGTGTAATATGTGTATTTACACACTAAGAATTTAAATTTTCTGCATACTTAAAAAACACCATTTTCAAAAATAATTTATTATTGGAACAAATAAAGATTCTGTCCGAGTGATAAATGTAAAGTTTAGAATAAATTGTTAACAAAAAGCAAAAAAGAAAGAAAAGAAAACAAAGAAAAGTTAAATATATTAATGATGATTTAAATATATTTCTACTCTGAGTGATTGGATTTTAAATATATGTATTGGGATAAAATATTTTGAGAAAAATATACTAGTTGCACTATCTTATGTTATGGATGTTTTGAAAGCTCACATTGTTTCAACATCTGTAATTTTTTAAAATGTGAAATACATGCTGATTTGTAACTAATTGTTTAGAATTATGTTTATTTTAATTCATAATAAAGGGTAGAAATAGCAAAGGCTATTATAACTTATTTAAAAATATCTTTTTTATTCCAAAAAATATGACTTTTATGATTTAAGAAAACTAGCATCCTTTTGGAGCTTTTTTTATTTTTAAAATAAAAGTTTTTTTAAAAAAACAAGACAAATAGGCTTTTATTAATTTTGAAATGTGTGGATGTTGTCCATTAAGCAAAAACAAATATTAAAATGTAAAACTAATTTAATTTTCCTGACACAAACTATAATTTAGTTTTTCTGGTGTTGTGTTTAAGCAAATTAATAATGTGAAGAAATCATTAAAGTCAAAATTTACTGAAAGTTTAATTTTTTATTCTCATCACATATCTGGTTATGCTTTACAGAAAAAAACAGTAATTTTAATTCTTATTACAATTATTGTTCAATAAAGCATAAATAAATACTTTTCAGAAGGTGATTGATTTCCTGTGCCTGTTGTAATTTTATTCCAACAACTTTGAAACTTATTTTGTTTATAATATATATGCATTCTTGTACAGATGGATACTGATATATCAGCCTATACATATGAAAGAACACTTTTAATGGAACAACGAACTGAGATCCTGAAGCAATTGAAGCTGTCTTGCCATGGCTCTTCTTTTACTGACGTAAGATAGAATTTACCATTTTTTCGTGGTTTTTTTTTTGTTTTGTTTATCATGAACTTGTTTATTTTTTTTAAAGTGATGAAAGTTGTATATATTTTTTACTTTCTCGTATACAAAGAGAAAGTATTGTAATCGTCAAAAAATTCGAACTCGAGATTTTGACGAATCTCCACGTTTTAGACCTCCCTGAGTCCAAAAAACACAATTTTGGAATTATGTCTGTGTGTCTGTGAACACGATTACTCGAAAACTATTAGAGCTACGGGGATGAAATTTGGTATGTGGTCTTTAAACCTAATTTGTAGGTTTCTATCAAATTTTGGACAAAATCCATCCACGGGAAGTCTGTTTATCTGTCCGCAGTCATGCGAACACTATAACTCAGAAACTTGAATAGCTAGATGAATAAAATTTGGTACACAGTTTTATCATCATGAATGTAGGTCCTTATAAAATTTTGGGCCAAATCCGTCAAAGGGTTGACTGTTTGTCGGCCTGTATAATCGCATCTCCAATGAATCCTCTTTCTCCACGCGCATGCGTACTGGTTTCATCTTACACCCAGCCCTTTGGTAATCACTCCGGCTTCTAATTCCACTTCCGCGTTGGACAACCTTCGGAAATCGTGGTTTGACCGGTTTCGCTTATTTTTTTTCTCCACTGCGTTTCCTCCTGTTCGTTTCACTGCCTTTTAGCTAATTTTTTTCTCTACATTGTTAGGAGTTTACGAGAAAGTTTAGGGGAGATCACTACCGCTGGTTTCATCAGGAAGTTAAGATAATTACATCTTCAATTAAAAATTAAAATTTCACACAATTATTACTATTATATCGTTAATTCCCAACTTAAATGAAAGCATAGATTTCAATAAATTTCTTTTAAATTATGTTAAAAACACCAAGATTAAGGTTACTAAAAATAAAAAAAAAAAAAAAGATTTTTTTTTAGAAAAAATTATCAAAAAATCAGTAGAAAATAATTTAAAAAGTTTTTATAGATATATGTTGCATTTTTTAAAAAAATATAATAAAATATTGAAAAATACAGATTACTTTCAAACAACACAAAGAAAAAAAATTTCAAAATGATATGGTGTCAGTTGAAAATTGTTTGGGAGTACCTGTTTATTTGTTAGTTGAAGCAAAAAAGAAACAATGGAATGCATTCAGTTTAACCATGGAAAGGAAATTTTAAAATTAGGCGTTATATTTGGAAACTAATAATTGAAATATTAACATGGTTGAAAGAATATATTTACCCATGTAGAGGAGATGTTCATTATTCTAAGCAAGTTTAATAGTTCATATCAATGTCTAATTTGCTGTGATTTTTTTGTTTGAAATTCTAAACTTCCAAATGTAGATCTGAAAGTAAAAATATCAGTTCATTACTTGTCATTTATAGGTTCAAAATATTGTTGATCATCATCACCATCAAGCGAGCAGAGTTGGATCAAGAGTTCGATTTAATGAAATTACAGAAGAGATTAAGGATATTGAATTAATTGATGTTGCTGATGGCAGTAATGAAGAGAATCATCCCAATCTGGATGATAGTAATGCTAGTGGTGAAGGAAATCAGAATGAAAGCTTTGATAAGCTTTTGACTATCAAGCCGTAAGTGATCATAGTCCTAATTTTATTATAAATTAGATTAGAAATTTTTATTACACTAAATTAAATGCTTGTGCCCAAAATTATGGAAACCTTTGGAGAAAGCTGCATTTTAGAAAGTTGATGACTCGTATTTTAAGTAAAACTGTAAAATTATATATCATTGGAAAGTTCGTTTGGTCAAAAATATTATTCAGTTATGTTTAATCTGTGAAAAGTTTATGGCTCAATAACCAGAAAAATGTAATTTAACTTGTTTAACCCCTTAACGTATAATGATGACTCTGACACGTGCATCGAATTGCAGAAGTTTTGCTATTGAAATCCATATTTAAGTCAACGTGACAATTAATTTTTAATGCAAAAATCACCTGGACATGCTTAAATGCCTCAAGTATCCTTTACCATCTTAAATAGATTGAAATAATAAAAAATATCCCAATTGAGTGGTGGCATCTAATTAAGAGGTTGAATAAAATCATTTGTCTATAGATGCAATGAATTCGAGCAGGATAAGGAGTATTTACCATTGCCTTATGACTGCTATCAAGAATGCTGGTTTTTGTGTGGTCTTTTATATAATGGACACATACATAATAAAGTTTAAAAAAATACTGACAAAAAGTTGGCAGGTTACGCACTAAGCTATGCAAAATAATAGCATCAACTGAAAGTTACATTTATGAAGAGATTAGAAGAAAAATATGTGGAAGTTTAAACAGATGTGAGATTTCTGTGTTTTTTAAAGTGGTATGAAAGATTCAGTTGCTACAAAACCGCTTTGGAAAAGGTGGAATACAGCAAATGTTGATAGAATAACTGAGAGATTGTATTTGAAAAAAAAAAAATCATCTGGATATATACAAGATGAAATGGAACTATCCACTTATTATCTTTTCAATAGTAAAGAACCATTTAAAATGAAATGGAACTATCCACAAATTGTCTTTTCAATAGTAAAGAAGCATTTATACTTAATAGGATTAAGATGCTTTCCATATTGCAAATGTTTACGAAATGAGATTTCTAGATAACTATATTTCAATGCCAGAGATACCTTAGAAAGCTCGAGCCTTAATCCATTTGAAAATCTGTGAAGTCAAGTAATGAAACTTCTTAATCAGAAACAGTCCAACAATAAAACCCAAAGAAAAGGAAATGTATTTCAATATTGACACTGCACCAACTGCGGAATTAAAAAGAATCATAGTTAAATCACGGGGAGAAGTTGTGAAGCCACAATTAATTTTTAAAGTTTTAAAAAGTGGTCCGGTATACTATAAAATATCAAAAAAAAAAAAAAAAACTTTTCCTCTAAGATTCCCACAGTTTTGACCACTACTAATACTTGCATCAGTATTGTAATATTAGCTGAGCGTATGTGAATTTTGAAAATACAGTAGAGTCTCCCTACAACGAAGCCTCCCTACAGCGAATTTCTCCCTATAACAAAATTTTTAATCGGAATGTTAAATAACATTCAAAATATTCTCCATTTAACGAAGTGGTTGTCTCCCTATAATGAATTTTTTCAGACCTTTATCTTTTATCGATTTTTGTCATTTTTGAAGAAAGTTGCTAATTTCTGTGCAAACAAATCGCTCACACTTGCCTGTTTCTGGAACCACTCGCATTGTTCATTCCAGCGATAACACATAACAATAGAATGCTATGTGAAGGGTAATGCAGTTGTGGAGACCTGGGTTTCTACAGAGAGAGCAACATTTCTGCAGGTCAAGATTCCAAGAATGGGGGTGGAAACAGCAAATGGATGTGACGATATGCTTTTTATGTTTATCCGTACTAGTACATATTATTCTCTAAATTGGTGAATTGTCTTCACTTTTAAGCATTTTATTTATACAATAAAAATTAGTATAATTTTAACAAATTTATAATAAATATTGCTTCATTTTTAATTGAAAGTCATAATTAAATATTTTTGAACTTATCGCACATACTAAAAGGTTTGTAACATTTACTTAAATAACTGCGAAAATCTCTAATCTCCATATAACGAAATTTTCTCTATAGCGAATTTTTCAACTGGAACCAAGCGATTTCGTTATAGGGAGATTCCACTGTATTTGATTATCTTCTGTTTTAGGGATGAAGCAAATGTACGTAGAATGCACACTGCTGTGAAATTGAATGAAGTGATTGTTGCTAGATCCCACAATGCCTCGTTAGTCATTTTAAACCTTCCAGGCTTACCAAAAGCATCTTCCATCAAAGCTAATTGTATCCTTTTCATTGTTTTTTGTGGTATGTATATTCTTTGTATGAAAGTAGGACAATCTAATGTTATTTTTTGTTGTTATTTTACACTGTTGTATATTGTACCAGGTAATGTTGATTTAGTTTGTAGGTTTTCAACTAAATATGTAAATGCCACTATAGATTATATTACTATTATTGTCAATAATATTTGAGATTGTTTAATTTTGGACACCACATTATTCTTATAGAATTAAGCCTTTTTTTTTTAAGCATAGTATAACTTGTAATGGTTGATGCAACCAACTGAATAGGCAATTGTTTTCAGTACTGTTTTTTTTTTTTATGAGAGATAAATTGTAGAATAATAAAACACTTAGTTCATGTAAAATTAAGTCTTTGAAGACTATTTCTGTTGAATTTTGTTGCACTTAAATGATAAAGGCAGCAATGATATATGCCAATCTTTCATTTTATAAATTCTTTGATGTATTTTTTAAAATATTTGTACACTTTGAATTATTACTTTTGCAAAAATGGTATTTTTAATCATTAAATTTTAACTTAGAATGCTGTGTTTGTGTCTTATCAAGAATTAGGGGAGGTTGGGAGAGGAGAAATTTGACATAATGTGCTGTGCTGTTAAATCCTAGTTCTAAATTGATCATAAGAAGTTGATTACATGCAACTTACTTGGAAACTTAGAAAAAACAGAGTATAAAATAATCACTTTAAGTAAATTCCTTAGAGTTCTTAAAATAAATACTTTGGTTTTTGAAGAAAGTTAGAAAATGAAAATCTTTACTTTCTTATAATAGAAATATAAATTAAAAGGTAAAAAAAGTATGAGTAAGAAACAGAAGATTTAAATAAAAAAACGATAACAATACATCTTTTGCGTGCTCAACGCAACAGCATCAAGTGATTGCATCAACAAAAAAATTACAACAATTAATATTTAAAACACATAAAATAGAATTTAGAATGTAAAAGATATTATTCAAAATGGAAGGAATGGATAAAAACTCAAATGACGAACTTTTTCAAAGACCACTCGCCATAGGAGTTCTAAAATGGACAAAATTTTCTGTCAAGGGTAAGATTATAAATCAAAAGTATACCCTTTGTGGCCTGAAACCTGTCCAACCGCAAAATGAAAAACATTTTGAAAAATCAAGAGATAAAAAATCTTAAATAAAAATACAAAAGAAACTAGAGTGAGTAAAATAATTTACCCTCTCTGCCGAAATTATGATGAAAATGGGAGATGCCAGACGCAAGATGACAGAGGGAATAAAAAGTACTGGAAGCTAGCAACTAGCTCCATCTATGAAGAAAAATTCCAACTAATTAATCAGAAGAAAAAAAGCTAATATTTAGACAGTTATGACAAATAAAATTAAAATAAGCTATTAATAAAGAAAAATTAAAAACTTTCTATACTCATTTGAAAAAAACTATTAACATTAATGAAAGAATCTGGGAATCCGTTGTTTTTATTTCCTTTTAATTTATATTTCTATTATTTGTTTCTGTATTATATTAGAAATAGCTGCATATGCGCCATTCTATATAATACAAAGAGTTTTTAAATAAGTTTTAATTAATTTTTGACTAATTAATTTATAGTTAATATCTTTGTTAAATTTTGTTAATTATAAATAGTATGTACTTTCTTATAATAGATTTCATGTTCAAAATTTAGGTAGTTATGTTCAAGCTATTTGTACAAAAGCAATTGTTTACTTTATTCTACTTTATTGCCGGAATTAAGTCCAAGAGAGGATAAGGAGAATATTTAATTTATTGAGAACATAAACAAATGTAGCTTTGCTGTTGTGCTTCAAAGGACATTGTACCTTCTCTTAACCCTCTTATATTGGCAATATAGAAATTGCATCTCAGTAATCCCATATAATTTTGTGACTTATGTTACTATATAATTCATTTAATTTAAATCTATAATGTTTCATATAAATAGCAATTTATTTCATTTCAAAAAATATTTGCATTTGTTCACAGGTGTAATATTTAAATAATGACTTAAAAAAATCCTGACATAAGGACTAGCGTATATCTGGAGCTTGATCAAATTTTTATATTATTCTAGCTTGATTAAAAACTTTATTAATATAATTGTTTTATAAGAAGAGTATTTGGGATTGTTCATTTAGCATATTGTGTACTACTGTTTAAAAATTATGATTGTATAATTCTTTCATTAAAGCTTTTAAGGAATTTGATTTTGAAAACTAAGGGATTAAAAAAAAAAAAAGTCTTGAATCTTAACTTTTAAAAAGATATGGAATTCCTGGAAGTTTTGACTGAAGGCTTGGAACGAGTATTGATGGTCAGGGGAGGCGGAAGAGAAGTGATAACAATCTACTCTTAACCAGAGTGCAGCAGAATAATATTGCTTGGCTTCTTAGTTGCATTTTTCTTTCAGTCCTGTGATTCTTTGTCTGATCTTTTATGATCTCCACCTTTTTATGAAAACCACCTGATCACTTCAAGGAAGTATTAATATGATGCTTAACATTTTTTAAAGTGAAATCTATTTTTTATTTGTTTTTTATAATTAGCATTTAGGTTGCATTTTTTGTTACTAGTTATTTATAATTGCAAATCATTATTAGTATTTATTACAGATGTTTTCAGGAATTGCTTATTAAATATTAATCATGTAGTTTTTGCTACCCACCATAAACTTAGTACTTATCTTTTGTTATGATCTTTTGCATATTTTTTTCTTACGTACTGAACAAATAACAATATAACTTATAAATGCAGTTATTTACATGAATTGATTGTTGATCAGTTACATCATATTGGTTTTTATTGACCTAGATGCATTATTTTTCTTAATGCTAACTTGAACTTTTTTGATATCAGTGTTTAAATACAGATGACATCATCAAATCAGAATGATTTTTTTTTTTTACAAACAGTGTATCTGAGGAAAACTAAAATTGAGTGATCACGACATATCTGATATATATCAAAAATATAGTTGAACTTTCTGAATCATAAATTTTTTTCGTAGCTTGATTTCTGTCACTGAAAAAGCTTCTGTCTTCTGAAACTTATGAGACCTTTATGAATGACATGTACATAGTGTTTTCGTATTAGATGGTAGTTTTTCCCCTGTAGACAGAATTTCATAAGAGCAACTAGTCTGTTTATTAATAGAAATGTATATTTTCATTGATCATCTCATTTTATATCTTAATTCAAGAGCATCCAGCATGCAGTGTTGTTGAATTTTATTTACCTTTGTTCACTTATTTATATGGTGAAACTGTTAAAAATGTTCGTATATTTATTGAAGAACTAGTTAATGTCATGAATGCATTGATATTGGCGGATGTTTTCAACTTAAAGTGTAATTTTACTTACATAATTTATTTCCAATGAATTTTGGAAGCGAGAGCAAAAATAAGTTATTTTCATGCATCCAGTAAAAATTTAATTCATCACAAATCTTAGAAACATGCATCTGTTTTTATAAAATGTTAACTTTTTTTTCCCTTTTGTTAAATTATAAGCTTATTTTTAAAAAAATATAGAAGAAAAATGGAAGCCTTGTGGTTTTTTAATGCTGTTGAATTTTTAGATTGTTTGATATATATTTCCCTTCTTTGTTAATTTTTTAACTTTATTGTAATTCCTTCTGGTCTTAAAGGATAACTTAGGAGATTCTGTTGTACTATCTTTTGGTTAAATGGAAAATCCTTTTACTACAACTTATATTTTGAAAAGTCAATCAATCATTGTGTTCCAATTGAAATAGAAATTATGCTTTCAACAATATTTATTTCTAGAAGAGAACCTTGATTATTCATGCTATGTTCTAAGAATTTTTGCATGGATATATGAAAAAGAGATGATGAGTTTCAAGGTTTCATAAAGTAATTATTTAATGTTTAAATCAAAGGTTTATAGCAACCTGAAAAAATTTAAAAAAAATGTTTGCAAATATGAAATGACCACTGTTGCCAGCAAGATGTTTATATTCACTTTTTAAACAATATCTGGTTTAACTTGTTTGTTTAATGTGCATGCATTATTTCACTTTTTTAATTCTATTTTTTTTTTCCTTTGAAGAGTGGTCATGTTATTGGTTTTAATCCCAATTAGTAAAAGCTTTCTAATTGTTAGATAAAAAAAAATTAACTGCCTTGAAGATAATTTTTTATTTGATCTTGATTGCATATACAGAATTGTGAATGACCTGTCAAAACTTAGCTTTTTCTTTTCTTATAGCACTTGATTCTGTTTTGCGAAACAGAAGTATGTTCACTTCCTTTAGCTGTAGTAATTGAGTCTGTTTTGAGTTTTCTGTTTACTCTATTCTAATTATATTCTGATATTTAAGGCAGAATTGATCAATACAAGTTCTTTTTCTTTTTTTGTTATAATTACTTAATTTAACCCTCTAACTGTGGTGCCCGAGTATGGTGCATGCATCAAATTATTGTATTTTTAACTTATAGTCTAAAATTAAACTATTCATAAACATAATTCAGTACCAAAATTCTTGATAATCCATAAACATCTCGGGTATTCTATAGATTCTAAGTTGAACCCATGCAGCTACACATTTCCAAAACAGGTATTATCTAATTAGATAGTAGAAAAAACATCACAGTTAGGGGGTTAAAAATAGTTTTATGGATTCTTTGTCTTGTTGCGAATAGTCCTTGTATCATTCATCAGTATAAGTGATTTTTTCCCCCTCCACTTGAAATAAGGTGAACAATTCTATCTGTATAAATGACATTTAGGATGAATTTCATGATATTCCAATCATTTTGCCTTAAAACTTTCTACTGTAGAATCTCAGATGTATTATTTTATACAAACAATGTCTTTCTTTTTTTTTTATCAAGCATTTATAAGACCTGTCTTTCTAAACTATTTTATATATTAGTTTTGTTTAAATGTTTTGCTTGAGTTTATTTTCTTACGTTTTTATTTGTTTTGGATATATTTTGCTTCTCTAGAATATGTGTCTGAATGTAGTTTCTACTTTTTTTTATATCTTTGTGTTATAGAATTTATAATTTTTCAGCTTCTCTTTTGCTTAAAATTCTTAGATAGTCGTAAGAAGTTGAGAACTTAAAATAAATGTAACCACATTTATCTAACAGCAAATAAAATCAATGTGGACCCTTTATTTATTATCCTTAAAAATATGCAAATCAGGGACATATTAAGAGACGGGTTAATTTATTTTCACTAAATAATGAATGAATTAATTTCTGATATTTAACTTAATGTCACATTATTTGTTAAGTATGCCAAAAAATTTGTTTCAAAAAGCAATACAGGATTTTCCCAAAAAATGTATTCACACTTTGAATATTAATTATTTGCTATTATAGAAACAATTAATAAAATATCAGTTTCATATTTCAAATTTATAAATGCAGATGTTTCTTCTTATCAGGAATTGAAATTTTCACGATTCTAATTAATACCATAATGTTTAAATTTTTTTTAAATTACATTTTTTTAACATTAAAATGATTTTTTTTTTTCATAAATAATGTTCAATCGGACGTCATAATGGTAGATACTTGTTTGACTATGGAATGTCAAGTGAACTTATCAGGTGTTGTTAACTATGCAGGATTGTTTAAATGAACCATTCTTCTTTAAGAATGGTGGGACTAGTGATGTTTATCTTAACTTGCAGGTATGAATGCATTATGCCACTGGTTCAAGAAATTTTTGAAATTAAAGAAGGGATCACCTCCACATTATTGTCATAACTTGGAAGGCTGTCTTCATGGAACGAACAGATAAGATTTAACCCCTCAACACTCACATACTTACTGGACCTTATCTTAATGTTTTTTTGGAGGTGTAGTTTGAAAGAGAATGTTCCAAATGTTAGTTACCATGCTTTCTATTTGCAAGTTATCATGCTTTTTATTTGCAATTTCATGAGTCAGTTTTATCAACATCACTTGGACAGTTATCAACATCACTTGGACAGTATTGTCAGTGAATATTTAATCTATAAAATTTTGAAGTGTATTATTGTTTAGTAGAAGATTTGTGCCTGTCTCAGACAGGCTTTTAGCTTGCCAACAATATCTCGGATCAGATTGTCACAGATTTATTAACAAAAGTTGTAGTAGAAAATTTCATGCACATTGGCAGAGTGCTTAAGAATTAAAAAACAAATGAAAAATCAATTGACACTAACTTTCGTTTTGCAAAATATATAAATATTCAATTCCAAAATTAAGTATGAAAAAGAAAGAACCTTTTTGACGAAAACGAAAGTAAAGATCTCCCAGAAGTGGAAAAATAAATTAATTATAGTATAACTTCTCTCGGATATTGAAGGAGTTCCATCTCAATGAAAATAAACTGCTGAACTTAGCTAAAAAAAAAAACCTGTCATAACTCCTATTTGATATTAAATCATCACAGAATCAAAACAGATCCTTAATTTGTAGACAGACTGTCTGGTCTGAATCTCGGGCACAGCCAAACCAGCCTTTTATATTGAGTATATGAGCTACTCAAAGTGTGTATGCATTTTTGGAAGCACCCTGTAGTTTAATTATCTGGCATTAATTAAATACATGGCGCAACAAATTATACAACTGTAGGTTATGCTGTCTTTCCAAAATGTTTTCGGTGACTTTTTATTTTATTTATCTCTTGTCTTTCTGTACTTATTTATACTGGTAAACTTATTTTAAGTCATAAGTGATTATATATTTATATAATTGATGAAGTGATGTATTCTGTAGAATGAGTAATACAGGGGTGATTGTGGCTTCATAAAAAAATACCTGAAATTTTAGCAGGAAAATTATGCATAGGGAACGGATATGTATTCATTCATTACGGTGCAAATTCAACTTTTGCATGCAAGTTTTAATATGCTTTTTTCTCATAAGAAATTGATTTAATTTATTTTGTCTTAGTTGATGAGTTATCAATAACATTCTATAAAACACATGAAAAGAAACAATAAAAATTGATAACAAAACAATATTAAAATATAATAACATTTTGTATGAATATAGCATTAATGAATATATATATAAATTCTTATAGGACCATTCTTAAGTGAGGTAGTTATTCTTGGTTATGGTATGGCATTTTCTAAAAAATTCATTTGGATTCACTCAGCATAATTCAAAGTAAATTTTCAGTAGTATGGGTTATAATTTGTGTAGTTCGTCGTAGAAGCCGAAATTGCATAGAAACTATGGAGAATCCGTAGTAGTTTGAGTCTTTGGCACTCTTAAGTTTTAAAAAATAGATTTATCAGAAAATACCGAATTCCGGTATTAAGGATGAAGAAAATACCGGATTTCCGGTACAGTAAAAGGATAACTAACCGCCATGCTCGGGAAGCGCCGATTTCCGGATACCTGAAAAGTCCGGATAGTTGAGTGTGATGGAAAAAAAATGGGGGGGGGGGGGCCATAGCCTCTTCTTTTTTTTTAGATTTTTTCGGGCAAATAATTTGTTTTTGTCACTTTGAAATATTTGTTTTTGTCACTTTAAATATAATTTTCAAGAATACTTCTGTATCTTCCATAACGTATTTGCAAAACATATTATGAAGATTTTAATTTAACATTAATGATTTTTAAAAAAAATATGATCTATAGCCGAATTTTTACCGTAAATATATAGATTTAAATAATATAAGCATATAAAAATAGCCGATGAAACTGAAAAATATTCTATTCAGCAAGAATAATAAAAAATCATAAACAAATCACAGATTGAATATCAAAACTAATTATCTTTTTAAAAAATTGAAAGGGTTATTGCGCAACTTGCACTCCTGCACGTGATATTACGTAATCGGATTTAACATCTGCCGGTATTCGGAGATTAAATAAATAAAGGAAAAGAAAGAGACACCAATCTGGAGTAACTCCCCATGAGCTTCTTTTTTTTTTTTGCCGTCTATGCCCTTTAACTTTTTTGTTCGGGGTATTTCAGCTTTTTAGGTTTTGTTTTTTCTCAATTATAAGGTACGCAATTGTATTTTTTTGGTTCTCACTTTTGCTTTTTGAACACCTTCTTCCCCAAAAAAAAAAAAAGTCTGTGTACATACATGTACTGTATATTGTCTATTGTTTTTTCTTCTTCACCCCTCCATAAGAGCGCTGAGACTGCATCAGAAAAAGCATCGTGTCTACGTTGAATGGAATGGCGCATACTAAATTTTGGTGCGCAGATGTAAAATTTTTAGAAAAACTCATTTTCTAATTTTTCCGGTTAGTTGAGCTTTCCGGATACTTGAATGCCGGATAATCGAGAATTTACTGTATAATACCGGAACACAATCACCCCTGGTAATATAGCTTTAGAAGATGAAGTGTTCTAGTTCAATGATAATATATATAATTCTTTGTTTTGTTTTTGTCAAAAATATGTGATTTATAGATGTCTATTTAGGTAGAACTTACTGGAATTTTTTATTAACTATTTAAAGATTGTAGGATTTTGACATGTGATGACTGTGATAACTTTTGTTTTGTGTAATTTATAAATTTCCCCAACTTGGAATTGAACAATCACTATTGTTACTATCTTATATATATAAAAATCATGTTTTTGTTGAGGTTTCATTTAATTATTGAACAATTTTTAAGTTATTTTATTGTTTACTTGCTAAGGAACAAGTATTAAAAACAAAGATTCATTAAATTTATTTAACAGAGTATTGAAGGAATTAAAAATAATGTTTGAAACCAGAATGTGAATTTTGCTTGTTAAGAAATAAATATTTTCGTGTATAATTAAAATTCTTCATGAAATACTCTCATCTAAATGTTATTATGAAAAACACAGTAATCATGATTCTTGATTTGGTTTTGTGCCTGAAAACTTAATAAAATTTACAACTTTTGTACTGGAATGCCATTCTGTTTAGATACTGTGGGATTGATAGCACTTATTAAGGTATAAATACAAATTAATTTTTAAATAGTGTGGCATCAATAATTTTCTACTTTGTTTTGATGGAGATTTTAACAAAAATTGAACTTTTACATGTTTATTTGTCTCTTTTACAATGCTATCAGTTAATGGTTTTGTAAGAATGTGAAAATTTCTAATCATTTATCCTATAATCTTAAATTGTATGATTTCTTTATGCATTTTCCACATGGTAACATTTTGGAATTCTGTTGTCATTTCATATCCAATGTTTAACAATTAGAACTCTTAATATTAGTTACTTACTGCTCTTTTTAAAAATGAATAAACTGTGATGTTTTTGATAACTCGGATTTAAACTTTCAGAGAGATTTTTTTTCATGTGCGCCATTGCTTTATATGAAGAAATATATTTCTATAGGCTTGATTTAAATGTACAGTAATTATACTATTTTGAGATTTGAATTTTGTAATGAACAATTTATGGAACGAGGTTATGGAATGATCCTTCCATATATTTGACTATCATAACTCTTTCAGTGCATTATTTTTCCCAATGTATTTGCCTTGATGAATGTTTAGAATTATCATTTTATTTTCCTCATTGATGTATACATCTTAGTGTAAAAATGCATGCTTTTTGTTAATTGTTATTATAATCAGAATAAAATAATTTCAAATTTCACTGTTCTGATTTCTTTCAATTTTCTGATCTCTGATTGTTTTTTAAAATTTATTTTCAAAACCTTTATATTGATTTTAATTAAACTGAGACAAAGTGTATATGACATAGTAACATGAAAATGAATTACCAGACAGTTGCTTTGTTTTAGAAATTATCATATGCAGAAAATTGGCAAATTGGTTGTATCAATTTAGCATTGAAAAACATCTCTGACGCAGAGTAGGATCAGTCACCTAAGGCAACATTGTAGCACTTATAACCATATCCAATTATGCGCTCCTGTAAGTATTGCAGGAATTTTGATAAGAAGGATGAGAGCAACAACAAATTTCCCTTTTTTTATCCAAATGTGCTTTGATGGGATTCAGTTCTAGAGTTTGAGTTTCTTTCGCTTTGTGTTGAAGGTAATTTTCTGCAATACAAGCCTGTGGGATTTACTATTGTTGTCTTGTAAGTTGAATTTATCACCTGTTGTACCAGCATAAGGATGCAAATAAACATTAAGGATGTCATTTCTATACAGAGCCGTCACAATTCCACATGGAAAGACTTGGAGGTTTGTGCAACTACTCAAAGAAGTACCACCTCCACATAAATATTTGATTCCCTCGTATAAACTCTTTTGCAGATATTTGACTGATAACGGATGCCAGATTCTCTTCAAATCAACTAACATCTTATATTGCTTTGCAAGCTAGACCTGAAAGAGAACAAACAGCCTTCCATCGACATGCAGCCTTGCAGACATGATGTACCCACCTCAAATGCTTCCTTCTGTGTTATGTAAACGGCACACAAATGGCTGGCCACCTGGCATGCTAATTGCCTTCATGATGCCTTCTGCTCACTGTAGACATTGATACCATTTTACCATTGATTCATCAATGCGAGACCTAAATAGGGTTGGAGTTCTAGTTCTTCATGCACATAATTGTTTGGTGGAACTTTAAGCTGGACATCCACAATCACTCCACACCGCACAAATTTAGTCTCACTGCTCGAAAACCACAACCAATCAAAAATCTGATGAGAATTAGTGTGGTGTGGTTGAAATTATGAAATCCAACTGCACTTGAAATCCATTTGGAGTGCTGAGCCATAAAAATGAAGTGTGACCAGTGTAGATACATGAAGGAGGCGGAGTGAGTAGGTGCAGTAGCCCTAGAAGATTGGAGTACCCGTAGGTGATGGCTTTATGTGGTCTGGCCCGTGACTGACCTACCTAAATGAATAGGCTGAAAATTGGAATGGTGTAGAGTGATCATGAATGTACAACTTTAGACTGCTAAATTTATTGTTTGAAACTTTTATCACAAATACACAGAACTCGCACTCAACTATTACTGTCTGATTTTGACCTACCTCTATTCTACTAATGGTTCTTCATCGCAGTTTGACATCTTTCTTTGTTTCAGTTTTTAACTTAGAAACTTTAAATCCCAAAATTTATCACTGTACTTTATTACAGGTAGACATTTCTTTGACATCCCTAGCTTTCTTTGTACGGCAATTTCACTGTATAAATATAAAGGCATACTCCTTTTTTTTTTTTTATCAGGTATGGAGTTATTAGCAACATGTCACTCAAAACAAAACAATTCAAACTCGAGAGCTGCATGCTGAGATCTTAACCTTTGAAAGACAAAACTTCTTTTTGGTGGATTTTTTTATGCAATAGAATCGATTCTAATTGTGCGGCAACAGAAGCATACGAAATTCATTTTCATTTTGACATTTTCATTTGATTGACAAATTCAACAAAGTTGGGGTGCCTGGAATTTACAAAATGCTTAGCTTGTCACTCAACAATCTGGATGTTTGGAAAAGCTTATGGTTCCAAGTAGTTATTTGAACAAAACAGAAGGAAATATCTTTTCAGATCCAGAAATGATTTAAATACAATTGAAAGCAACCACTGGGAACAAGATTTCTCCTCAAACTAAAAAAACTGATAGTAATTGAAATTGTTAAAAGTATTGATTAAATACTTATTGATAAAAATCAAACCTTTAGTTTGAAACATTGTAGCATGATAATATTTTGAGCTTGATTGCATTGGCCGTTTCCACCAGTGTATAACGATTTTTACATCGCACAACTTACAGAATGAATGCCAACCTAAAAATATGTTAATTAAAGTGAAAATTATACTTTGTAATTAATATCCAAATAAAACTAATTTTTATCATGATGTTAGCTTTGGCAAAAGCACTCTAGTGAAAGATTTGATGAAACAATAAAAATTGGCTTGGAATTTCATTATAAGAAAAAAAAAGCATTGTTACAAATTGTGTTTAAAATTAATTTATAAAATGTATTAAAGAAAAAAAAGTTAGAATCACTGAAAAGCTCATTTTTAAATTTTGAAGTGGTGTAAAAATAGCTTTCGTGAGAATATTCTCTGGAAGTTGTTGAGGAAAATCCTTAAAATTTTGAAAAACCCTTTCTTATTGAGCACCAACTACCCAAGAAGTAACTAAGTGCTGAATTTTGTAACTCTAGGTCAAATGGAGCTTTGGATTCTGTACGTAATGAATTTCGCATCTCACAATTTACAGATAGTATGCCAGCCTAAACACATTACAGTAAAATTTCAATTAACTGAAGGACCAGAACCTTGACGGGTAACAGATATCTCTTAATACATATGTATACTAACTTGATTTCAGTGCTGGTTTGAGAAGGATGTGAAAATGAAATCCTTTAATAGTGAATAACACATACATGTATTTAATTTTACAAAATGATCAATATAAACTTCAGCGTAAGAGTAGACCTTACAGAAATGTATAGTTATACTATAAACCAACATTACTTTGAAATAATCTCATCTTCGTCTGGGTATTTGAGGATCAAGCTTTTTGTGCTGCGATGACATATAGTAGAATTTAAAATAATCCATGGAGAATTTTAAAGATATGTTTCTTGGGGTTATTTTATTATTATTATTAGATGAAAATGGATAACAAAAACTGACAATTAAAGTTTTATGGTATACTGTAATTGCTGTGACCTAAATATATTTTTATATCCGTGCATACATAAACAATTTTCAGATGCATTTATCATTGAATGTTTTCAATCATCCACTGATATAATCAGTTTTCTATCTTCATTCCTTTCCTTACCTGCAAATATTCTACTTAACTTTGGCAAATTTAATTAGCATTAATATCTTTATACTACATCTAGTATAAAATTACTTCCTCATCCTGACACTAATGATTTCATCTCTATGCTTCAAAGAATGGGATCAATTAGTATACAGGGTGTCCACTCAGATCATGGTCCAATAGCTAATTTCTTAACCGCTAGAGATGGACATAAAATTTCAATTGGAAAAATGCTTTAAGTGATAAGAAGAATTATGTTTTCTGAGTCAAATATATTTCTGAAAAAGTTATGAATTTAATTTTTTATATGGTCCTTGGTCCTATCAGTCATATTTAGTAAAATATTCTTCACACACTAACATTTTAAACAAAAATAAGTTCCACTCTTCTGCAACTAAACCTGACCGAGTTATGAGGCTTTGAATTTCATAATTTTAAGCCAATCAGTGGCCTCATCGAGCAAGTGTTGTGCATTGACTGGTGGATCATCTTCAAGGCGGCTATTGAAATGGTGTAAAGTGATATTCAAAAGTCCATAACTTTATCAGTTTTAGTTGCAGAAGAGTGGAACTTTTTTTTTTGTTTAAAATGTTAGTGAGTGAAGAATATTTTACTAAATATGACTGATAGAACATGGGGACCATATAAAAAATTAGAATTCGTAACATTTTTTAGAAAATATATTTATTTACTCAAAAAATATAATTCGTCCCTTCATTTAAAGCATTTTTCCAATTGGAACTATATGTCTTCTCTAACGGTTTAGAAATTAGCCACAATAAGAGTGGACATCCTGTATAATGAGATATGTAAGTTAGGGTCAATGTGAATGATTGATTATTATATATAATAACCGATTATTCACATTGACCGTAACATTTACATCAGAATGTGAGAACTGTGTGATGATTTTAAATTAAGAATTACTACCTCAAATAGGTTCAAGAGAAATTAGGAAAACTAGATTTTCAAGGGAAAAGTAGCTGACATTTTTATTTTATATGACAATTTAAGAAAATTAGTTACAAAATTCACATGTAAACCAGCTTTCATGTGCCCAGTCATGACAGTTTTAGTGGCGTAGCAAGGGGATATAGATGTTTAATAAACATATAATAAGCTGGTAATATAAACGCAAAGGGGATCGAACTTCAGGTAGGAGGTTCTGCAATCACAAGCAAAATGGGTGAAATTTGGGATGTGGTTTTATCACCAGAATTTTAGATCTGTATCAAATTTAGGACCAACTATTTGAATGTCTGATGGTCCTTCTATTTCTGTGCATGTGAACACAATAACTAAAAAATGCAACAAGCTAAGTAAATGAAATTTGGTATGTGTCCTTTACACTTAAATTGTAGATTAAAGCCATATTTTGAACTTAATGGTAAAAAAAATGGGCCCAAAATGCATATTCGTTTTTTTTTTTTCTTCTATAAGACAAAGTTAAAAACAAAATGTTTTATATTGTGGAAATATAATAGAAAGTCAAGGAGAAAACACTCCTGCCGGTTTTAAACAAGATTACGAATAAAAAGAGTTTAAGAAACTATGATTAAAAAATAGACAATGATGGAAATCTACAAAAAAATGTAGTAAACTGAGCACAATGAGCCTTATTCAGTCTGTTTAAAACCTTTATTGGCTGAGCAAAGCAATGTCTTGTTTCAATTTGACCATTCCACATTTTGACAGTCAATTTGTTTATTTCATAATCACAACCAAACATGCTCTTGGATTTTCTTCGCATTTGACATGGATGTTCCTTGAAATCTTTAAAAGTGAAGTATATACATAGTCCAGTCAAATTGTCACAAATGGTAACATTAATTAGGGTAGTTTCGATTTTTTGATATGTTGTATGGGTTGGTACACTGTTGGAAAATCCAAGTTTTCCAATTCCCACCACCACCGCGGGCGCCGCCATCTTGAAAAAACCGCTCAATTTTTGGACTTTTCCCTGTTTTTACAAAATATCTCCTAAAGTATTGGTCTGACAAAAAAACTCGCTGCACTTTTATTAAACTAGAGAACATTGTCTACAATTTGAGACAAAAATGAAATTTGTAGCTCTAATACTTCCCGAGATAGACCTCTTTGAATTTTGAGAATTTTTCTCAAAAATGTAAAAATTACAGATTTTTGGTCGGTGATTGCTTGATAGCAAGTAAATGGTGAATCCTACACTAAAGTTTGACATAACAATTACAGTAGAGGTAAATAGCTCAAGTTTAAGACCAAGCTTATTCTTCTAGCTCGTTTAGACTACGAGATACAATCTTTTGAATATTTGTGTATTTTTTTAGGAAAACACGTGATAACTTAATACTGACAAAATCAATGTATTTATTAAAAAACAAAAAGGTTCATAGATTGCTAAGTTTTTATGTCACATATATTCAGTAGTTCTGCGAGTTATATATCAATAAATATGTAAGTAAATACATAAATGACAAATAATTATAAATAAATTATGCACCACACAAATTTCATGAAAAAAAGTGTCTGCTGAACCACAACTTTACATTTTCATACCTTTTGAAGGGCCCGCGCCATGTCCCTCGTTGTTTTGGCTCCCATTCCGCACATAGTAACATTACACTACTTACAATTCAATGGCTTCACACTCCAGTTGTTCATCAACCATGTAAATTGGTGCTGGAGCATCTCCCTCTTGAGACTCGTTGTCTAAAATGACTGTCATTGGATTTTCGCAAGACTGTCCAATGCAATGTTTGCATAGTAAAGAACAATGCAGACCTGCTTTCCTGCATCCACATGCATTCGTGCAACCTTTTCTGCAAGTACAGGAAATGCATCGAAGGAGGGACTCTGGTGCTGGATCCTTCTCTGCTTTCTAAGGGAAGAGGCCTGATGGAGTGTGCATCTAGCCCCATTTCAAGGGATCTTTTTCGTTTCCCAACCATGTTTGCACCTGGTGGTAACTTCTCATGGCATGCAGTTGAGCAGAATCGGTAGTTGATGAGAATTGGTAGTAAATGAGTGGTACCTTAGTTCATCAAGGTTTTGAGTTGCTGGATCTCCCCCATACAAAGTAACAAGAACATTTCCCCCTGCTTCTGTTACTTGCTCTGTTGTTGCTTGAGGATTAATGAATGTTGCTACTGTATTCAAAAGCTCTTCATGTTTCAAAAATAAACTAATCAATTTGTTTTTACCTTGGCCAAACAGTGCTGATGTGGTATCACAACCACTGATAGCATGAATAAACAAAAGTTCATTCGAGAATTTATGATTAAATGATGTGGTTGATTAATAACTATCTGGCGTTTTCCCTCTTCCACACTTTTGTAAAAAAACATTACAGTGTGTCGATGCCAATTGCAGTTAGGAGAAATAGAAGGTCAATGTCCTCACCAATCACACGCACATAGTCATACTGAGGCGCATCAGAAATGGCAGTGTTCACAATCGTGAGGTCAGCATCTAGAACTGCCTGCTGCATGCAGATATTAGCTTTTTGTGAAGCCTTCTTGAGCAGTTCTATAAAACGTTTCTTATTACATTCATTTGCATGGAGTTTTTCTTTTGTATATTGTAACACTGTTTCTTCATGAAACATTTCATCAGGAGAAGAATGGGCTGCCCGTCGAAGTCGTTCACAATTTTTGGTGCTATTTTTGTCATCATCAGGGTAACCATAAAAAATTACAGCTATATCTTGACCGTAATTATTTTTCAAGTATTGAACATATCTGTGAGCTATTGCTCCAAATGTGGCTTGTTGTCGCCACACAATTTTGTGCAGTAAATGACCACCATCAACCACGACATACTGGGATCTTTCTGATTTTACATCCTCTGTAATGGGTGAGAATGATGTATATAATGAAGATTTTGTTCCTTTACGCATGCTTTCTCCTGTGAATAACGAGATAGGAAAAGGTGACAGTTCGAATTTGAAAAATGCTTTTAAATCGTCATCCGACTTCTTTGCTATGCATAACCTGTGAAAAAGCACAAGGGGACCCACAACAATGCTGATGTTACCAATTTTGACGGAACTGTTAACAGAAGCAAGTGTCACTACTTTGCCCTTCCGTTTGAATTTCACATTTTCGAAATTTTCCCCCATCATTTTTGAAATCATATCTCTCCCAATCTCTTCTGACAAATGGCAATTTACTTCATTACCTCCCACAATTCCTGAATCTATTGGCATTATCACGTCAATTTTAGGCAATGGATTGTGTTCAGAAAGCCACTGAGAGAGCTTTGCTGCTGCTTCATTATCCCGGGCTATTCAAGAAGGCCTCGTGTCAACATGTTGTTCTGATGATGTTAATGAGTTTACAAAATATCACCATTTTCTTGCTGTAATGTGAAGTTGTGGTACATCTGACACTTTTTTTCATGAAATTTATATAGTATATAATTTATTTATCATTTATTTATTTTCTGGCATATTTATGAATATATAATTCACAGAACTACTGAATATATGTGATATACAAACTTAGCAATCTATGAACCTTTTTGTTTTTTAATAAATACATTGATTTTGTCAGTATTAAGTTATCACATGTTTTCCTAAAAAAACTACACAAATATTCAAAAGATTGTATCTCGTAGTCTAAACGAGCTAGAAGAATAAGCTTGGTCTTAAACTTGAGCTATTTACCTCTACTATAATTGTTATGTCAAACTTTAGTGTAGGATTCACCATTTACTTGCTATCAAGCAATCACCGACCAAAAATATGTAATTTTTACATTTTTAAGAAAAATTCTCAAAATTCAAAGAGGTCTATCTCGGGAAGTATTAGAGCTACAAATTTCATTTTTGTCTCAAATTGTAGACAATGTGCTCTAGTTTAATAAAAGTGCAAACGAGTTTTTTTTTTGTCAGACCAATACTTTAGGAGATATTTTGTAAAAACAGGGAAAAGTCCAAAAATCGAGCGGTTTTTTCAAGATGGCGGCCCCCGCGGTGGTGGGGGGAATTGGAAAACTTGGATTTTTCAACAGTGTACCAACTCATACAATATATCAAAAAATCAGAACTACCCTAATTAATGTAACCATTCGAGTTTTTTTGTTACAATTTGACTGGACTAACAGTGGAGTCTCCCTATAACGAAATCGCTTGGTTCCAGTTGAAAAATTCGCTATAGAGAAAATTTCGTTATACGGAGATTAGAGATTTTTGCAGTTATTTAAGTAAATGTTACAAACCTCTCATTAGGTGCAATAAGTTCAAAAGTATTTAATTATGATTTTCAACTAAAAATGAAGCAATATATTTTATAAATTTGTTAAAATTATACTAATTTTTATTGTATAAATAAAATGCTCAAAAGTGAAGACAATTTACCAATTTAGAGAATAATCCCAGATAGCAATTTTAGTTTGCAGCAAGCTTGCCACAAATTTGTCATGACAAGAGTGCAAGTTTGCCACAAATTTGTCATGACAAGTGTGCAAGCTTGCAGCAAGTTAACGAAAGCTCCGAAGTCACCATGAAACGAACTTGCAGCAAGTTTGCCGTGTCAAACTCATTGCAAATTATAGCAAAAACAGAACACGAACACAACCCAGGATAGAACTCGCGACCTCCCGGTTCCGAAGCGGGGACGCTAACCGTTCAGCCAGCTGAACTCTGAGAGGAGAGGATAGATTTCGCTAAAGCATCGTTCGATGCGATTCGTATACGATTTATTTTAAACTATTTTCTGGTTTTCATTAATTTTTTGAGTTGAGAATACGATTTGAAGTCAAAGAGAGAGCGATTTTCGCTAATAACTACGTTTTGCTAGTAGAATAAATTATGAAATTAGAGTTCAAAAGAAATTACTTTAAAATGGGACAAAATGTCTAGTTATTATTTTTCAACAAACACCGACTGTTTTTTAGATTTAATTTTGTTTATAAACGTTAAAATTTCAAAAAAAAAAATAAAAAAAAAGAAAAAGGCGATATAGTTTTCTTTAAAGTGAGAGTGATATATTTAGTAAAAAGATGGAAAATGCTTCAAAAAATTTTTTTATAAAAAAGTTATTTTTTTCACAAATTATCATTGATTTATTGAATTAATAAAAAAGAATTACGGTCTAGGAGATGCTATTAAAAATCGGATGTTTTTTAAAACAGAGACAAAGATAATTATCTCTTTATTGTGCTATCTTTGCAGGAAGCTTGTTTTGCATACTTGCTGCAAGTTTGATTTGCAAAGAGGTGGCGCTACTTGTCACATCGAACTTGCTACAAGTTCGATTCAAGTTTGACGCGTCA
>BGPR01008202.1:53093-65043 GCA_013235015.1 Araneus ventricosus
AATTTTGCCATGACAAATCAAAATCAAACTTAAGGTAAATTACGTGTTATCTGATATGTACTAGTATGTATTTACTGCTTATTTTACTTGAAAAAATTCCGTTATTTTACATTGCTTTACATTTCGTGGATGATAAATTTCTCACATTTTATGAGTGAGCTAAAATGAGTCGGGCCCATTTTCTTCTGATTTGAAACCTCTTTTAATGGTTACCGATTGTAGTATCTTAGTCCTATGTGGTTTTGGCTTTCAGCTCAGGTCTTCATTTTCAGAATAACTGTCATTTTCCCTGGCCTTTATTGTTGTCCATTAAACATTTCAAAAAATCTCTTTCATCTGTAGGATAAGGAAGTATTTAATACCCTGTGTCCACTTCTGAAATGTCGGGGAGGCCATCTGCTGCCCTTCCATTCCCTCTACTTTTCCATTTTCTTCAAGTCCCATTAAGATTGCATCTTCACTGCCGAATCACTGTCAGATTACCAGCCTCCTCCCCTTAAAGCAATTACGGATTGTTTCGGTAGTTGCATCACCCCATATTTTATAAAGTTCTGCAATTGTTTTCAGATGTTTTCGAACCGTTTCCATTTTTTTTTCAAGATTCTTTCCTTAGTGTATTTTAAATTTACCATTCCCAGATCCAGGGGCTGCAAATTTTAAAAGTTAGAGGAAAGAAAACATACTAACATTTTTCAGCTTTTCTCCACAATCTTTGAAATGAATTGGATAAATTGCCGACACTAAGCAATTTTAATGGTGTTGCTGTCCCATTCTTTTGCTTGTCCAATGCTTTCAAACTATCCAGAAAAAAATTTGACATCATCCTCGATGACAGATGAATCCCTCTAAAGATTTTATTCCTTTGTGTTTTGCACCTTGGAGATTTATTTTACAAAACAAGCATCTTAGCTTTCTCTCAGTCATGTTGGTACATAACAAAACTGGGGAATCTTTGTTTGTTTTCTTTTTCCAAACATTTGCCCCCTTTTAAAAGCAATGCTTTTTGTAGAGAGTCTATCACAGAATGAACAATGTGAGGGTTGCACATGTGAGCTTTCATTTGTTTGGTACAGAAATTAGCAACTTTCAAAAAAATGACAAAAAACGGAAGATAAACTGCTTGAAAAAATTGTTGTAGGGAGACACAACCACTTCGTTATATGAGAATATTGCTTTTTAACATTCCTATTAAAAATTTCTTTATACGAAGAAATCTGCCAGAGAGACTTCTTCATTGTAGGGAGACTCCTACTGTGGCAAGGATTTTTATTTTTCCATTCGTTTCTAGATGGTGGGTCTTTTTTAATGTTTGGTGAATTTGGTGCCCATTAAAACACTTGAGTCATTTTGGTAGACATTTGACTGAAAGTTTGTTATTGCGGATAAAAGCAAACATTTAAATTGTAATTTGTGGATACCGATAAAAGTGGATACTTGTGTAAATAAATCGATTGGAAAACAGAAGAAAAAAAAGACTAATTTTAAAAGACCGTAGAAAAAGTGATCTTAGAATTTTTTTACATGAAGTCTACTGTTTACAGAATCATAGTCTATCTTATGTCCTTTGCAACCTTAAATTTGAAAGATTTTTGGTTTTTTTTAAACATCAGTAAGAAAGGACATTAATTTGTAAGGTGGCTTAAAAAAATGTCGAAATGTTGTTTCAAATGCAAAGTTTTCAAAATTGTTGCTCTTTTAATAACAGAATTATGTAATAAGGAATTCAAGAAAAGTTCAATAATTCAACAAACAACCACAAAAATTTCAATCATATTAATTTCTTTTTATTTATTTATGACATATATTTTACAAACGCAAATTTTATTAACATTGCTCAAATATATTTTAAGCAAATAACATTTACTCTATCATTCACTTGCTTTAATCTTTTCATATAGTCTTGAAATAAAAATACCGTTTTTCTGTGCCCTATTAAAGGAAAATAAAATAAATAATAAACAGGAGTAAAACCCTTCAAACATTGTAGCACACCAATTGCTTGACATGAAAAGAAAAGAATTAAAATGAAAAATGATATATTACCGCTTTTATCTGTATCTTCAAATTCAAGAGCTCCTTTAACATACTCAACCTGAAAAGACAGAAGTCAAGAAATTATAGAATAATTTAGAAACAAAGTTGTTGAGATTTCAGTAACTGAATATACTTTCATAGTTAAGTGTCAACTGCTAAGCCTAATTCAAGAAATTTAAAATCATATATTCTGAATGGTGATCTAGAATATAAATTAAATTTCGACAAATTAGTTTATAAGAAATTGAGATTATCTGATTGATTCAATGCTCTTTAAAATATTTTCTCTTTATTTCTATTGGTGATAATCTTCCAGAGGATTGGATTTAACTTTTCTGTCGTGTTCAATGTAGGCAATAAAGTACCTTTTTTCGCTAAATAATTTTATTCACTAATACTGAATAGTTTATGAATACACAATGCCTTCCATGACCACTCATGACTGGAAGCTAAATTTACCCTAAAAGTAGAGACATCCACAATAAGACAGAGGAAGATCTAACGATCTGGTATGTCTAACCAGCACAGCAAGTCCATCAGTCAAGAATTTATTGAGTTACTGTATTACCCTGTTGGTAAGGCAGTCTGCAGTATCTAGGTAGAAGTCTGACTTGGGTCTTCTATATATTTATAGAGAGGGGGCTAAGGTTGCCTTTAAAGAAGGATTCTCAGGGGGAAACTGGCCCATATTTGTGTTATGCTTCTGGAATGAAACCTCCAGAAGCCAGTCCAATATAGTGATGATTTCATTGCTAAAACAAACACTGTTCCACCAGTTTTGATTAATGCTGATTAGGAACACAGCTGGAGGACAGAACCCATAGTCTTCCTCCAATTTATGCTTCAATCATGCATGCCTTAACCTAGACCATATGGGCTAAAACTTGATAGATGTTTAATAACAACATATAGTCAATGAGGCAAGTTCTCAAGCAATAAGCATACTTTGGCCTAATATATCAATTCATTTTGTAACCAAATATTTAACTATATGTAAAAAAAAATATATATTAATACAAAATCATATATAATTTTATGAATCTAACAATATCAAGTTTTTACATATATATATATATATATATATATATATATATATATATATATACACTATATGCCCAAAAGTATTCTGGACACTTGCAGATTTTCATTATTTTTAGAATTCTCCGAATGTATTTTGAACCGACTACCATTAAACTTCGGACATGTAAAGAATAGACAACAATTACATTTTACATTGAATCTGGTCCTTGGAGGACAATTAGGGGGACTGTTCACAAACTGATGAATATTTTCAAAAAAGGTGTTTGGCCCACCCGCTTCACAGAATACTTATAACAAGATGAAACTTCTTTCAGAAATGGTAAATGTTTAATGCAATACTTACAGGAATTTTCGCTGTAAACCTAGCTCAAATATTTGGGAAGATATAAAGGTTTTCTTTAAAAATCTCAAATTTTTCCAATCTGTTTTTCTATAACATCTATGCAGAGTTTTCTGTTATAATATACGAAACGTACAGAAAAGATGACACATGTTGAGAAGCATTTGAGTAAAACTTTGGAAAAGAATTGTTGAATATTACAGGAATTATGAGCATTTTTAGTAAATAATTTACTGCGCATGTGCTACAAACATAGCGTATTCTTTTCTCTTTTCACAACTTTAAAGCCAGATATATATAGGGTAACTTATATAAAAAAATATCTAGTTCAATATCATTAGTATTCAGAAAGATATCGCATTATTAACGAGTAGAATTTAGCTCCTGTCGAAGAGAAGTTAAAAAAGATGAGGTTGTACACAAATTGATATTTTTTATCTTTAAATAGTTGAATTGTATAGTGGTTGAATTTTGCTGAATACCCATGAAGTCTTATCAATTGTGTGCATAACTTAAATTCCAGCTAATTAGGCACTATAAATAACAAAACATTTTATTACTTTAATTATATTATTTTACACGATTATTAACAAATTACATATTACAATTCTTACAGCCAAACGATATTTTTAAATATATTTATTTTATGGCTAAACGATTTTTTTTACTAATTAATTTCTTTTCTTAAAATATTTTAATAATTCCATTGTTTACATATTTTTTTTATTCGTTATGAATGTTGATGTGTTCATGGTATTCAAATAAATTCTCACCACTATACAATCTAATGTAACTATTTAAAGATATAAGTTTAAAAAAATATCAATTTGTGTACAACCCCTCATCTTTTACTGACAGGAGCTAAAATTTTGCTCGTTGTAAATGCCTATTATCTTCTGAATACTAATGACATTGAACTGAATATTTTATATGTTGTCTCTATATATCTGGCTTTAAAGTTGTGAAAGAAAATTACGCTATGATTCAAGGCAGATGCGCTAGTGCAAAACATTATTTACTAAAATGTTTTAATCCTTGTAATATTCAATCACCCCTTTCCAAAGTTTACCTTAAATGCTTCTTAACATATTGTCATCTTTTCTGTAAGTTTTGTATAATATAACAGTAGAAAACCTGCATGTTATAAGTAAAAACAGTGGAAAATTTGAGATCAAAGAAAACCTTTATATCCTCTCCCAAATATTTGAGCTTGAGTTTACGAAAATTCTTGTAAGTATTATGCACATTAAACACAATTACTTCTGAAAGTTTCATCTTGTTACTGCATTCTGTGAAGGGTAATAAAACACCTTTTGGTTTCATCATTTGTAGACGGTCCCCTAAATTAGACCGAACAATCTTCAATGTAAAATGTGAGTTATTGTCTATTCTTACGTTCAAGTTTAATGGTAGTCGGTTAAGCCATTCGGAGAGAAATTCTAAAATGTGAAAATCTGCAAGTGTCCTGATACTAGTATATAGTATATATATATATATATATATATATATATATATATATAAAGAGAGAGAGAGAGAGAGTATAAATCTAAAAAATGAAAGAGTATAAATGAAAATGATAAAAGCACAATAACGCTTTCAGGGATGAAGTTATTGTGAATTGTTAATATAAAAGTTTGACATTTTCTTGTAATCAGTTATGCTGCAAGGCCTAAAAACACTGATTTTCATCCAATGCCAAACCAACCAAAACAGAGACAGGAGTTTTGAATAACAAAACAGAATTACGATGTGGATAACATTAGAGAAAAGTGTAAGAAAAAATATTTTACTGCATCAGAAGGCTATTTACTTATTGGTAATGCGTTATTTCCATTGTTTTCATTATGTTTTGCCTCTTTTATATATATATTTATATATATATATATATATGTGTGTGTGTGTAAAGAGTTTATTTAAACGGCTCTAAGACAAATGTGTTGAAATTACTGGTAGTATTGAATGCTATTCTATTATAAGTGTGGTTTAAGGTATGTAGATTCAAATAAGTATAAATTATATTAATAAGGGATCACTAATTCATTTGATTTTATATAAATATCAGCAATATCCATCAACCAATATGTTATATTTCCATTATACAAAATAGGAAAACTTTCAAAATATTTAAATATTTTTACTTGATTTGTAAGATTATCCTGTATCAGGTTTTGGACGGATCTTAGTTTTCTGTCAAGTGATTCAAGCATCTGCATCCTGAAACAGATATTTAACCAAATCATGGTTCCAAGGGGATGTACCTTTTTTCAAAAAAATATGACTGTGAAACTTACCTTTAACCCGATAGATTCCAGCACGTTTTCCTTACCTGTAGTTCTTGTAATTCTTTTAAATAATTACATTTCTTAATATCCAGTAAATCTTCCCCAGAATAAGAAATACAGTATTAGTCCTTAGTTGCATATTGTTGTTAAAAAAGCTAAAAAATGTTTTGTAGCCCTTGTTTCTCAATTGTCCATCAAACCTCTATTTTTTTGTCTATTACTTTTCCCAAACTAAATACTTAGAGGACCCAGATTTTTTATTATTCCCCTAAATAATATTAAAATATTAATTAAACTGTAAAACAGAATTAATACACTTTTCATTACTTTTCCATAAGTTGTAAATTCTTAAAATTAACAAAAAATTTTTTTTTTTTTCAAACAAAATATTTTTTAAAAAATCATAAGACATGGTTAAAATGACGCGGAGAATTGATTTTATATAAAATAAAAAATAATTTGTTTCAAATAATGAATTTCATGCGATCAATTATTCTCTTCCCGGATGAGGTCTAGGAACAGAGGGAATAATTTTTAAAAAAAAGCAACTATTGTAAATTACAACATTAAGGCAACTTGACAAACATTCAATCATAAACATAATTAATATCCTATTTTAAATTCATTTATAGTATCTACGAAATTTGAGTAAGTGCTATACCTGTAAATCTGTTTACTTCATGTATTATTTCAAAAAAACTTGCAGCCCCGAACAGGCGATATGTTCCAATCAGTTCCTGAGGATCAATGTCATTTGAGATGTTTTGTTGCAATTGGTAAGTTTCAATAATACAATACAGATGCCGAGATACCCATGATGTCTATAGCAATCCTAAAAATATACAAAAATGGATATATATTAAATTTTTTTTTTGTTTTCTACTTACATAATATAAATCTTGAACTGTGAGTGATTTCTGTTTTAGGTATAAAGCATTTATATGAATAAATTTTCAACCTATTAGAGAAAAAAACTTAATTCATTGATTTATGTGTCAACTACTTGGGGATGGTAGAATAAGAAATTATAACCCTAGGACACAGGACAGTTGTAGTTTATTTTTCAGAAATATATACTCCTCCCTTTAGTGACATTGTAAATACTACAAAATTTCAGCTGTTCTCAACTATGCATATTCCTCCTTCAATCTTTCAATGGGAAATGAACCTACTCTTCTTAATGTAAAACAATTATATTTTAAACTTCCAGTCTATAAAAAATTATTGTCATCACAATAATGTGATGTATATAATTAACTGATCTAATACATGATGCCTTCCCTTACTTTTATACCTTACTGTGTATGGATAGGAGGAACAGGAAACCATTATATGATTGAATCTGAATCATAAATGAAACCTTATACCCAAAAGTTCATAGTGAGTAACTCTAAAAGTATGGAAAAACTGAAAATTTTTAATGTTGGTTGACCTTATTCAAAATGGAAAACGACAAATTCAATGAATGAATAACTTAATAACACACAAGTAACGTTCTGGCTTGAAAAGCAAACTTATCACAACCTGTAATTTTTCAAGCATTATTTTATAATTTTCAGATTAAAAAAAAAAAAAGTAGAATTCCGATAAATTGAAAAGCAAGGGTGAATTTGTTCTTAATTTATATTTGTTATCAGATTCATTACTATTCAAATACTTTAGAAAGTAAATTTCTTTTGCTAACAAGGAAAAGCAAAATTCTTTCTTTACTTGAAGTGTTTGAAAGTTTTGTAACTCAACAAAAACATCTCTCATTACTATACTGAAAGCTGCTACTGTATATAATTGAAAGACAGAGGATTAGATAAAATGTTATCCTAGCCAGTTTTAAATCCACTGCTTTTATTAAACACTTCAGAAAAAGATGTCTTTAAAAGTGACCATGCATTCTTAAAAAACAGAAATGGTATCAATGTAAATTTGCAAAACATTTTGATTTTAAGATTATCTTAATTAATCAGTTAAAATAAATTGCTTTTTACCTCTACAGAGATTTCTATGTTTAATAAAATGTGCCACTTTGTCGTTGAATGCTAAAATATTCTCAACAACACACAAAATGTTTATTGAATGGAGGAAAGGTAAGAAGAGGAACCACCTTGACACCACAGTTGCCTGAAATTGGCCATATAATGGGTTAACAATATAATTATGAAACAATGATGAATGTATTGAGTAGATTTTAGATTAATAAATTTATTACAAGTCAATGGACACAAATTTCAAAAAAAAATTTTCATTTTAAAATATCATGGAAAATTAATAGTTTTTTTATACCGTTCAAACAATTTTTTTTGTTGTTATTTTAGATATTTAAAATTACATTTTAAAATCTTACTTTATAAATGTGACTAGAAGCTCAAAACACATGATAGCCGTAGGACTTTGATGGGGCAGGGAAAACTACCCTGATAATAATCTATTTCTTGTATTAGAGATTCAACAAAACAAGCACATACTCGTCCGAAAAGGAAAAACAATAAAGGTATTACTGCTTACCAGAAATAGAAAATAAATATCTTTTCATACTACAATTTCCAATTTTTCAAAGAATAATGGAAATATTAGCGTAAGTAATACCACTTGAAATTATCATAATAGTTGTGCAAAATTTAATAAATACAAAAAAAGTTATAAAATTACTTGTTTTAAAAAAAAGAAACTCAAAACATAAAATATGTACATTTAAAATCCATTAAGTAATTTTTGTATAGAGAGAAAGTAGATTAAAATGGCAGCCACTCTCTGTCAGGTTTATAACTGATATTACTAAAGAGTAAATGAGGGAATTCAGCATTTAATCGATTTATAATACCAAATGAACATCAAAAAAAAATTTCTTAAACAGTTTTTTTTTTTTTTAAATTTGTAATCAAAGTTCTCCTCCTTTAGATTCTCGCATGGAAAACAATCCATTTGGCAACGAAATGGGTCTGACATCATCTTTGCCCAAACAGTGGACAGTAAACCAGTATGCTACTCCTATTCACTGCTTATATAGATATTTTCTTTTCTATATATTTTCTGACTATTAAACAGATAAAAAATAAAGTAAAAAAAGATACAAGTATTTTTGCTGTTCCTCCTAAAAGGCGTTAATAATAATAACCACAGCACCTAAATACATTGTTTATCGATGTGCCAAGAAATGACGCTCTTCAAAAAAAAGTGGTGTAAAGCTGCATAAAGAGAGAATAATTCAAAACGGTCTGTGGGGACACTTTTGTTGGGGTAATTAATCTATATTATATCTATTAAAATTATTATGAGCACTGTAAAAAACAGCCTTGAATTGATATCTGTTTTGTTTTGAATATAAGTATAAGGTGAGATTAGCAGTATAAAATAAATAGTTATTTATAAAGTAAATAGTCGAATTGAAATAGTTATTTTTTCTGCTAGCTTATCTTACCTTCTTTGATTACATGGAATTATTTTAAAGAAACCATTGTTACTCCATAACAATATCAGGAAAGCACTATAAAGAAGAGCCTTGAATTCTCATATGTTGTTTTTTAATATAAGTATAAGGTGAGATTATCAACATATGAAAAATAAACTTTAAAAAACTTATTTTGCTTTTTTTAAATGCTTATTTTTTTTTATTCTTAGTGAACTTTGGTATTTATCTATTTATCTTTTTTTTTTTTTTATACTATACTTTAAATAACATAACCAGCCTATAAACGTCCCAATTATATTACCAGAAACTTCCAAATACCAGAGAGTATGAAATTTATACAGGACCAACTTCATAACAGTTCCACTATACGCTGGAAAAACGACTAATACATACTTTACATGTGAAAAATTTAAGAGCAAACATACATCATAAAGATGCACTTTATCAGAAAAAATTGGGTAAACTGTCAGAGTGTAATGAAACTTTTAATGAATCTCGTCCCAACATTCCCTACCATATGCAAAAAAACCATATCTGAATATATGCTTTTATAATGTGCTAAGAATTTTAACATACATCTACTCTCAGCCAATGAGCGTAGGCTTAGGATTGCATCATCTTTCTGCTATTTCAGCATATATTTTAGCCCCTTAATATTAAGATAAATAAATTTTATGCAAAATCTTGCTTGCATATTTGAAATTAGAATGATTTTTTTTCTATAAATAAGGGAGTACTTTAACATGTTTTGTAAATGCTGAATTTTCCCATTGTTGCAGTTTTCTTATGTAAAATCTCCTCTCCTTTGTTTGACCACACTTGTGGCTTCTCACACTTACTTTTCATGAGCATGTACATTAGCAAGCAAAGAGGAAATCTAAATTGAAACTACTGGTGTTATTATTACGTATTGGCTCTAAGATATGATCAGTATGTTAAGTATTAAAATGCATTGAATAAATTGTAAACAACATATACATAGTGTGATGTTCAATTAAATGAAATCATGATCAGCCTGTTTTATATTGCATCCTTGAATTTATGTTGAGTTAACTACAGTTATACTATAAGTGATGAAAAGAGTTTTAATTCTCTGGCGTGAAAGTCAGATTTGGGCACAAAATTTATTATGTAAGTATATTTAAAAGAAATCAGAAAAGAATCATGTAAATGAATAATTCTGTCAATTTCCCACCTTAAAAAATGTTTTCTGGGTACACCTGTGATCTTACAAAAAAATGAGTATTCTTTAAATAAATGATTTAATTTTTGAGTGATTCTTGATGAAGCACCTTTAAGTCAACATTATGAGGTAAATCCAATATCTGAGACCAAACAAAGAACCTGGGCAGATGGAAAAATATTCATCATATGCTAGTGATAACAGTCTATAAAAGTATTATACTAAAAAATCACTCTTTAAACTTAACAGTTTTGCTGAAATGAATACATAAGTAGTAATTAGCAGCAAACCAAAATAAAGAATAATAATAAATAAATAGTACAAAACTTAACATCTTGTATTCTGAAAACACCGTTTACATAATTGTCAACCATACAGTTGAATGATTTCAAAATTAATCTTTATATAACTGAGCAATTAACAATTTCTAAGCTTATAACCAGTAAATTTTGACAGGATACAGTATTTTAATTTGTAATAACTAGCTGCTCCCGTATGGGAACCGTGACAGCACCTCCAGCTTTTTTCTGGTATAAATTAAATCAGTTATTTGTTTTAGTCTTTGTAATATCCAAATCCATCAATAAAATTAACTTTCTAAGTCAAATGGTTTTAAAAAAAGTTGGAAAAAACCAAGGTTATTTCCAATTTTCCATCCACTGTCTTCTTCAGAAAGAGAACTATAAATCCCTTTGTCTAGGCTTCATTCGCTTGAGCATGTGCATTTACTTGCATGGCCTTCTTACCAGTGGGATTTAACTAGGACAAGAACTGTTCGAGAGGTAAAGCACCTATGAGATAGGGATTCATTTTAAATGTTTAATTCACTGCAGAAGAAATTATCTCAATGAATTGTTCCAGGAAATAAATACATTGATCAGCAATGTTTCCACAAGATAAATTTGAAAATAAATAACCTTTGAAAATGAATAATAAAGGAAAATGAAGAAATACAAATTAAAAATTAGTTTTAAAAAATTATTTTAGTTAATTCTTGATGATTTTTCCCATGTGCATGTGTGGAATTACAATTTAAAACCGAAACAGCTAGAGAAGGAAACGGATGAGATCCTCAACACCAAATTCTGAATCTAGTAAATTTTGGACAAAACTGCCGCCAATTTTCTTGTTTGTCTGGTCTTCAGAGTGTTTTCGTTGCCATTTGATACTTGTGAAAAACATTATTGATCATTTGCCTCGGAAATAAAACCAGAAGAGACAATATCATTTTAAGTGGTTTTACTGATACCTATAAATACCTTTATTCCTACATATATATTTATTTCTAACCAGTTTCTTTCAGTGAATTTCTTTTATGTTGTCGATTCTCTAAATCTTTATATAAATGAGAGTAAGAGCAATACGTAACTGAACGAAGTGTCACAGTCACATTTTATGAGTGAGCTAAAAATAGAGTCGGGCCCATTTTCTTCGATTTGGAAACCTCTTTTAATGGTTTCGAATGATTGTAGCATTCAGTCCTATGTGGTTTTGGTTGTATCAGGTCTTCATTTTCAGAATAACTGTCATTTTCCTGGCCTTTATTGTTGTCCATTAAACATTTCAAAATCTCTTCATCTGTAGGATATGAAGTATTTAACAATTCTGTGTCCACTTCTGAAATGTCGGGGAGAGTTGCATCATCTGTTATTCTTCCATTCCCTTCT
>BGPR01008203.1:0-29243 GCA_013235015.1 Araneus ventricosus
AAGCACAACCCTGTATTACTCTTTCTAAACAAGTGGTTGGATTTAGCTCTTTTAAGCAGGAAACGTAAAAATACGTTTTTCTCAACTTGCCCAACATCAGAATGTTTATTCTAGAATTTGACTTGAGTACAAGTTGTGCATGTAAATAGACGTCTGTAGAATACCTTTTCTTATTCTTTTATATTATAAACAGAGCTAGCGAAATTAAGGTTTGTCTTTTTATTTGAGCTTGCATCCAATTCGTATCCCGCACACAATGTTTTAATTTGAAAGTAGTGATTCGAAACAGCTTTAGTTACTTTGCAATTATTTTCACACTTTTAATTTAATCATTTGACTTGCGTATAAGTTTGGCATGCAAATAGACGTCTATAGAATACCTTTATTTATTCCTTCATGGTATAAAGAGAGCAAGTCAAGTTAGGGTTCGTCTTTTTATTTGAGCTTGCATCCAATACGCATCTCGCACACAATGTGTTAATTTTAAGCTAGTGATTCGAAAGAGCTTTACTTTCTTCACATTTACTTTTCCATTTATATCGAAATATGTAGTATAATAACCTTTTACGGCATAACTTATTATTTGAAAGTAAAAGATAAATGCCAACTCCCACACTAATGGATCGAAATATTACTTCCATACAAGTTCATGTCTATTGAGGGTTCATAATGAGCGGAAATTGACATCAAATATATCTGAGTGCATCTACAGAGAGATGGAGTATTATAAAATAACGATTACAGCTATCGGTTGCTTAAAAGGTTACAGTTAGGGAGTGATGTGATTTCATTTCAGAAAAAGATTCGTTAAAAGTATAATGTATAATAAGTCGGATAAATAACAAATGATATTCTCACCTATTCGAATATGTATAGGAACAACGGTTATGTGGGAATATTTTTTTTAACTTATAGCAATGCCTGTCTTATTTAAGAGAATAAAATCGATATTTCTCGGATTCGATACAGTACGCTTAAAACAATGAATATAAAATAAAGAAAAGGGTAAGTAACATTCTTACGTTACACTTTTTTATTCGTCTGCATTTAAAAGATAAAGGAATTTCTTTAAAAAAATATTCACAACATTTAGAATAACAATCCCGAGAAACATTCGCAAAAGAATCGAGTCCAATAAAATGTAAAAACCTCCAACATTGAACCTATATATTTGTACACGACATGAAATAATCTTCTTTAAAATGTTAATAAATATGGTATAAATGCTAGGAATATAAATAAATTAAAGCCCGGAAGAGAAAGGGGTTTGTCGAAATAAAATTACTGCAAATGGGGCATATGTTGCTTCATATACGGCCTAATAAATATTTTCTTCTAGCTTTATCCTTCATTTAGGTTTTTGAGTTTTCCTATGATTGTTTAAGATGTTTTTGGCCGAGAACATCTTTCCGCAGAGTTTACATTCAAATGGTTTGTCATCCTTATGGATAAGTGCATATTTCTTCAAGCAATAATTTCGTGTGCATGATTTTCATCAAATTTCACTTGGAAATCGATTTTCTCCTGTGTGGATAGGCATATGCATCTATAAATAATGCTTTAATGTGAATCTTGAACCGCAAACTTCGTAGGTGAATGGTATTTCACCCGGGTAGACGACGCCGTGTGTCTGTAAAGTAGTCTTTTGCGTGAACGATTTTCCACAAATGTCAAATTTGTATGGTTTTATTTCTTCGTGGATAAGTAAATGTGTTTTTAAATGGCTGTTTCGTTTAATTCTTTGGCAAATATTGGAGATGAACTGTTTCGCGGCCGTGTGCACCACAGAATGCCGTCTAACATCACTATTGTATTGAAATCTCGGTGAAATGTTTTAAATTAATTAATTTGTCTTAAAGCTTTCCAAAGAGATTTAGACTAATTTATATTAATACATTTCATTTAAATCAAAGAATTTTCACCAAATAAAAAGTGAGAATTAAAGTCATAAATAGAGTGCTGCAATCTGATAAAACGCATGGGCCATAATTATTTACAATGCAATTATCAGTTTCTATTAAACCGGATAAAAACAATGCTCAGCAAACCTTTGAATTAAGAGGCGATCAAAACCACTTGGGAAAACTGGATGTCCAACAGTAAAAGACAAGAAAGCCTGTAACAAAAGCATCTTTAAAATAAGAAATCATGAATTAAATCATACTTCATTTTTTTGGCACCTAATGTTTCAGACTGCATCTCAAAATATCTAATTTAAAAAAATGGCAATATTATTGAGTAAAAAACTTGAATCTCCAGTCCCGGGCATCGCAGCATCTCAATAATTTCAGACTGATTCATTTGTCTTTTCCTCGTCTGAATTGCTTGCATCAACAGTTGAATTCTGTGCTAAACAATTTTTACAAGCAATTTAGAGGCTGAACGGCAGCCTGAAAATTACCTGTTGTATTAGTTCCTACATTATCACTTTAAAAATAGTGAATTTTACTACAGAGGTTAAAAAAATGTGCTTATAAAACTGATTGCACACTCTTATAAAAGAATTTATAAATTTTTTAAATGCATAATTGGAAGTTTTCTACAGTTGGAAATTCAGTTTATATTAATTTCAAATTTCTATAAATATATATTGTCTTTCATACGGAATACATATAATTCCTAACACAGATTAATTGGCAGTCAGATGAGTGTACAACACCCTGACCAGAAAAAAAACAGCGGTATTGGTCTCTCCTAAACTTTGTCGTATACTTCCCCCAGAAAGGTGCTGTTTGTCCTCTCCCGGCATGGATAAAAAAATTCGAATCTACTTTAACCCAGAATGCAATGACTATCAGAAGGTTCCTTATTGTATATTATAGTGATTGTAAAATATTTAGGTGAGGAATCATATTCAAAGAGATCCGCATGTATTAAAACTTAGCAATTATCTATCACACTCTAGAAAGCTCCGCTAATGCGAGGGCGTGCACGATTATCGCGGAATAGCTTGCGCATGCGCAGAAATTGTTTCTAGCACGCAAGTAAAAAAATTGAATATGCAATTTGAACACATTTTTTTAAACGATTGAAACGAAATTTGGGCACACATATACAATTAGTGTTAGCAACCGTCATACTAATTTTTATTTATCTAAGCCAAAGGGCTTAGGAGATATAATTCTTACAAGTATGCTACTATACAGTCAGACAGACCATTAACCCTTCGACGGATTTGGTCCAAACTTTGATACGGGCCTACATTCATGATGAAAAAATGTGTACCAAATTTTATCCATCTAGGTATTCACGGTTTTGAGGTATAGTGTTCACATGACCGCGGGCAGACAGACAGACTTTCCGTAGACGGATTTTGTCCAAAATTTAATAGAAAACTATAAGTTATGTGAAAAAGATCACATTCGAAATTTCATCCCCGTAGCTCTAATAGTTTTCGAGTTATCGCGTTCAAAGACAGACATAATTCCAAAATGGTGTCTTTCGGACTCAGGGACGTCTCTAACGTGGAGATTCGCCAAAATATCGAGTTCGAATTTTTTGACGATTACAATACTTTCTCTTTGTATACTTTGTATACGAGAAAGTAAAAACAGCGCTCCCATTCTTGCACAAATTTTAACCATTTGTACATTAAAAAGTATCGAAATCTCAATCCTCATTCGAAAGAACATCTTAAAGACTGTAACTCGCAACACTACATTTTCGAAAGTGTACTATAGCAGCTTGTTAGAAAATCAGTGAGGATTTGATCTCCGCTTATATTGACTTTTGCGGCATAAAATTATCTTCTTTAAAGTATTCATACACAAGGTACGAATTCTAAGAATATAAATAAATTAAAGCCCGGAAAAAAGGGGCTTGTCGGAATAAAATCGCTGCAAATGAGGCATATATTGCTTCATATATGGCTTAGTAAGTATTTTCTCCTAGATTTATCTTTCTCTTAAAACAATTCAATCCTTCATTTAGGTTTATAAGCTTTCCTATGTCTAGTTAAGCTCCTTTTGGCCGAGAACTTCTTTCCGCAGAGTTTACATTCACATGGTTTGTCACACGTATGGGTGAGGGAATGTCTCTGCAAATTAACCTTTCGTCTGAATAATTTGAAACACACTTCACCATTCATACGGTTTGTCATTATCAAGAATAATGGCATGTCGCTGTAAATAACCTTTACGTGTGAATGCTTGTCCACAAACTTTATATGAATAGAGTTTTTCTCCTGTGTGGATAGGCATATGTCTCTTTAAATCTTGCTTTCCTTTAAATCCTTTACCGCAAACATCGCAGATGAATGGTTTTCCACCTGCGTAGTCGAGGGCCGCACGTCTGTAAAGTAGTCTTTTGTGTCAACGATTTTCCACAAATGTCACAATTGTACGGTTTTATTTCTTCGTGAATAAGCATATGAGTTTTTAAAGGGCTGTTTCATTTAAATCCTTTTCGTCAAACACTGCAGATAAACTGTTTCACACCGTTGTTCGCCATAGATTGCCGTTTAACGTTACTATTGTATTGAAATCCTACCAAACACACAGGACTGTTCCACTCATCGAGTTGGAAGCAGGAAACACCGGGAAATGCAGGAGCTTTGTCCACAGGACAATCCTCACCGGAATCATATTTTTCCGTGAAGAAATCCCCGTCAAAGCAGATACTTCTGGACCTCTCCTAAAATTCATATCATTTAATCCTATTTTACATTCTGTGGACGCATTAGTGCATTTAGGACGCATTATTTCAGTATCTCTACTATTCAGCCTTACGTGATCATTTTCTGAATCAGTATGTATAGGAGACGCATGTATGTTATGAACTTTATAAATATTACCGAGCATCAAATGCCGACTTGTTTCTGCTTCCCTAACCGTGAAATTGTCAAATTGTCTAAGTCACCTTTCATCAGAATTCTTCGTGTAATTTGTCCATATTTTGAGAATTGGCGATACAACTCGGTCAATTGAATGTAATCTACAGTCATTTCAGTAGTGAATTCATTTTCCATGATTAATTCGTGCTTTATTTGACCCCGTTCTTCGACTAATATATGGTCCAAATATATTCTTTAACACAAATGCCTGGATAATCAGGTAACAAAGGTTTCATGTGATATCTAATAAAAGATAAGGGTAATTTTTATACCAATTTTTAAATGATTAGGAATAATCAATCTGACAGTTAAGATCTGAAAGTTAGTAAAAGCAACAAAATTCATTTTCGAGTAGGATAAATTGTTCTGTGCTGAAACTTGTTATTCTTGATTTTTCCTCCGAGATACACAAAATAATAATACTAATAGACATAATATAATAAGAAATATGACACACAATTAGTTATTTGTGACTTTGTTTAAGACGAAAACAATGTCTGCTATGGTTAAAATTTAAGATTCTAAATCTTTGTCATATTAGTTCAACCAGATATAATACTATTGTTACGAGAGTATATTGTTTACATTTTAACAAGCTAATCGCATTTCACTTATACTCAACTGCCATATCAGTATGTTCACATTTCATCTTCAAAATAAAAAGTAACCAAAATACAATTACTGATTCAATTGAAAGCTACCGTTTCATAATTTTAGAATGAACAGAAGAAAGTGTGCTTGAGTTCCCTAGACATAAATTGGATAAAACTCATGGACGTAAACGGTTAAAAAATATACAAAATATACTACAAATATGCAAAAATAAAAAAAATGTTTTTTATTATTATTTTGTCTGAAATATATTTCGCTTATTCTCTATTCTATTCCTGTAGTTTCTCATGAATATACTATATAAAGGTAATCTGGAAATAAAATCCGTAAATCTTTAAACTTCCAAATCTGAGTCCATTCTTCTGTTTCTCTTCCAAAATAGATGGCTCCGCAATAATTTAAGGTAATGATTCGAAAAAGCTTTAAGTTTCTTTACTTTTAATTATTTTCCCTTTATATCGCAATTTATCGTATAATAACCTTTTACGGGATTACTTATTGTTCGAGGGTAAAATTTAAACGCCAAATCCCTCATTTATTCTTCGAAATCTTAATTCCAAACACGCTCATATCTTTTGAAAGTTATTTACAAAGAACAGAAATTCTCACTTATATCTAACTGCAGCTACAAATAGATGGAATTGTTATAGAATGAGGATTACAGATATAGGTTGCTGAGAAGGTTGCAATTATGCAGTGATATGATATTATTGACTTTCAAAAATGATTCGTTAAAATTATAAGTATAGGAACAATGAATTCTGGGAATGTGTGCCATTTCATTAAAGAAATGCCTGCAATATTTAAGAGAATATAATTGACATTTCTCTTATCTACTACAATACTCTTGTAGCCCATATAAAATAAAGACATTCTTAGGTACTCGTTTTTATTAACCTTCAATTAAAAAGTAAGTTATGGTCTTTACTAAAATATTTACACCATTTAAAAACAATCCTGAGAAAAATACATCAAAGAATTGTGTCAAATAGAATATAAAAATATCTAGCATTGTAGTTATATTTGTCTCATAGCATAAAGTAATTTGATTTAAAATCTTAATAAATAGGGAAAAATTTAAGAAGAATAAATAAAATGAAAGCCAGGAAAAGATAGGGGCTTTCAGAAATATAATCGCCGCAAATGATGCATATGTTTTTTCATACATGCCATAGTAAATATTTTCTTCTAGAGCTATCTTTCATTTAGGTTTATGAGTTTTGCTATGATTAAGTAAGTTACTTTTGTCCGAGAACTTCTTTCCACATATTATGCATTCATGCAATTTGTTAACCGTATGTGTGAGAACATGCTTCTGCAAATTCTCCCTTCGCGTGAATGATTTTCCACAAACGTCACATTTAAATGGTTTTTCGCCAGTATGAATGAGAGCATGTCTCTGCAAATGATTCTTTAGTCTGAATGATTTTCCACAAACGTCACATTTAAATGGTTTTTCGCAAGTATGAATGAGAGCATGTCTCTGAAAGTCACTATTTTGTCTGAATGATTTTTCACAAACGTTACATTTATACAGATTTATTCCTTTATGGATAATTTTATCCTTTTTTAAATGGTTGTTCCGTTGCATAGAATGCAGTTTAACATCACCACTGGGTTGAAATTCTTTAAAACACACAGAAGTGTAGTGCTCATTGAACTGCGAGAAGGAAGGACCGGCAAGTGCACGAGCAGCATCCACATGGCAATCTTCAAAGGAGATGGATTTTTCCGTAAAAGAATTCACTATCGTTGCAGATTCTTCTGTACCTCTCATAAAATTCATGTCATTAAATCCTATTTTAACTTCTGTGGACGCATTATTGCATTTATGTCGCATCATTACAACATTTGTTCTGTCAATTCTTACTTGAGCATTCATTGAACCGGTATGCACAGGAGACCCATGTGTAGGAATATTACTGGGCATTAAATCCCGACTTGGTGCCGCTTCCGTAACGGTAGAATTATTTTTCATGTTGTCTAAGTCATCTTTTGTCGAAATTATTTCGTTAATTGGTCCATATTTTGAGAACTGGCGATATATCTCAGATAATCCAATTTTGTCTTCTGCTTTTTCACTATCGTGTTTATTTCCCATGACTAATTCATGGTTTATTAGACCCCGCTCTTCGTTTATAACAGGAGCGTCATTACTTTCACTACAGATTTCGTATGTATGACCTCTTTCGACCAGTTTGTTCATTAATTTCAACGGATCGTTTTGAATTTTTGGTTCAGTTTGGGCATCTTGAAATACATCCAGCATCGGAACTTTATACATTGACATGTCATTTATTGTTCCATCCACCGGGACAAAGTCAAGCCTATTATTGGAAGAGTCCGGGATCGAAGGCATATTCAGATTGTCTTCATGGAGACCGAATTGATATACCATACTAGTCAGCCGTCCGATTTTCGATGAGATTTCGCTGCTCGGAGAACTTAGTCTCATCTCCATGTCGCAGTCATTTCCACCCAGTTCGATTCTTCGTGCTTGATTGTTCAGATCACCGATGCCCCATTCTCCTATGTCACCCTGCTCCGAATTCATCATCATAAAGTGATTACTTGATCCTTCTGTGTTGTATTCTTGACTTGAATAAGTCGGTTGCTCTTCTGCATAAGCCACTTGATTATATAAGTAATTTTCATTAGAAAGCGCTGGATTTATATTAACTAATTCGGTACCAAAAGATGCAGTTTCATTAATTTGAACACAGGGTCCATGAGTAGATTCTTGCTTCATACTATCCAGATCTTCTCCCACCGCTTCAACGGTAGTGCTTCTACTCGCAACTCCTGGTATCCACCAGCGATTCGAGCAGTTATGTTCTATTAAAGAGTCGTAAGTCTTAAAACAATCCAAACACATCAACACAGGCATTCTTTTGTTTCGACTTTCATACAACTCGAGTCTAGCTTTACAAAAATAAAAAATATCTAATGCAGCAAGGTCTTCTTAAATTTTCTTTAATACACTTCACTTCACTTCTTTACACAATCTTTAACTTTAATTCCTGAATATTCCGGTGATAGAGATTTTTCTTCGAATCTGATCTTTATATCTACATTTATATTAGCTTACCACATAACTGATATGCATTAACAGTGACGCGGTACCGTGATTGGACAAATCAGGGTGACTGATTTCGAAAAAAAGACTTTCTATTAAGTCCTTACCACTTTTTGCAAAGCTTAATTTTTTCTGTAGAATAATTTATTGCTGTTTGTTTTGTCTTATCATTTAAAACTCTGCATGAATAAACAACATAGTTTATTTGTAACGTACGAGTAATAATTACTAACGTTTCAGGTTACAGGCATTCACATCTGTAATAGGTAGAAAACTATTCCGTTAACTGTGAACAGTATATGGCGTCTTTGTTGCCTAAAATTCATTTTGATCATTCGGATGTACTTCGAAATTTTGTCCGTTGTTCCGATGCCGATAGTAGCACCTTAGCCACTTGTCTTGTCTTGTCTCAAGGTTTCCAAACCAAACACGAATAAGAAATTTTAATCACAACATTATAACATGCTCTGGTTCTTGCCTACAGCTGATTTTTAGGGGGTCTAGAAAGGCCATCTAGGGGGTCTCTTTCAATGGCCATCTTGATTTATGTAAGGATTATAAATATTTAACTATCAGGCTTATGATTGAGAATTTTGGTTGGAAAGGAAAGTAGCTTCTTTCAGATTAGAAAATAATAAATATACCTTTTAATAGGTTTCTTGTAACTTTCTTTTCTCAATTTCCGCTTCCTAACCGAAGAGTATGTTATGCGAGAACCCAAAAGATGGGAAATCTGGATTTTTATTTATATCCATCAAAGTTCACCATTATTATGGTGCAGAAGTTTTGAGTGCAAGAGGATAAGATCATCTGACCTTGATTCTGAATGCCGAATTATTTCCCGATACAGCCCATTCCCACCTTTAAGATGCATGGGATAAAGGCTTACCCCATTAATTTTCAAGGAGTATTTTAATTTCCATTTGCTATTTTGTGGTCAGATTTTCAGTACTTATCAATGAAATGCTAAGGAACATTATCGCACTTCCCATTCAAGTTCCAATCGAAAGTGCACCCGTAATAAAATAATGCAAAGACATATGGGGTACAGGTGTACACGCGCGCCTAACCAAGTAATAGATATTAGAAGTTTATCATAATTCTTCTTTCGATTTTCTGCATTAATGCTTAATTTTTAATGGCTTAATTTGCTTCTTGTGTGAAATTCTGGCGCTTTCCTTAGTTTAACTATTATTTTTTTAAATATGTCTTATGATTTCAGTGAATTAAGTTTTAAAAACTAGTAGAACAGACGATAACTGGTTTTCTAGATTGAAATTTGTCTTAAAGCTTTTAAAAGAGATTTAAACTAATTGATGTCGGTACAATTTATTTACATAAAAGGTGATTACTCGAAGATTTTTAACAAATAAAAGGTATGAATAAAGTCATGAATATTTGAATCTAATTAGACACAACGCATGTGCTGTAACTATTTACAATGGAATTTTTAGTATCTATTAGAAGGAACGTGGTGAGACTCGAACCAATCAGACATTCGTTTTTTCATGTTTTGCTTAGGTTTGCTAGATTAACGACGTATGCTTCTTAATTGCTTTGTTTTTGAATGCTAATTCGGACAATCTCGGTATGTCCTCTAAAAGAAACAATTAAAGCAAAACTTTTATTGTGGTGAGGAAGAAATTAAAGCATTTAAATAATAGTATAGAGTTCAGTGAAAAGAAGACTGATATAAAGAAAAGAAACACAATAATTTTATACAGAGTTATGAAAAATATGAAATTGAGTTATGAATTAAATACATTATTAAAATGACATTAAGTTCTAAACTTCTTTGGAAATTTACACTAATTAAAAATCCATTGAATTAAGAACACGATTAAAATCACTTTGAATCCTGAATTTAAAATAGTAAAGTTTTCGAACGTTCTTGATAAGCGATTCATTAAAACAAGAAATCTTGTGTTGACTCATGCTTCATTTTTTGTACCTAGTACCTCAGGATGGAACACAAACTATCAAATTTTTATTTCAATTTACGGTAATATTTTCGAGTAAGATCGCAATTCATGGACTACTTAGCATTTCTATAATTTAGGCTTGATTGATCTGTCTTATCTACGCCTGGCTTGACTGCATCAAGCGTTGCATCCTGTGAGTAACAATTTTTACAACAAGCAATTTGCAGAATGAATGTTAGCCTAAGAATTACCTGATGTATTAGTTTCAACTTTGTTATGTTGAAAATATTCGATTTTATTACAGAGGTGAAACAATTTTTCTTATAAAACCGATTACACACACTTGTAAAAGAATTTAGAATTTTTTTAGGAGCCGGATTTGAAGTTATCCGCCTTTTGAAAATTCAGTTCATATTAAATTCTTTTTCCTAAAATACATATTGTCTTTCTTACGCACTAAATTTAATTCCTAAAACAAATTACACTGGAATGAAATGATTATACATAACCTTTAATAGAGGGAGAAAATGCACACGGCTTCCAGTTCGCATAATTGAAAAAAATATGCGAATTAAATCCGAAATAGCCAAAAAAATTAAAGACCGGAATTCACAGCAATACATTCCCGAAACTGTACAATAGCAGATAATTAAAAAAGAAGCGAGTTTTACTCCCCTCGACATTCTCGCATACTTAACTCTTTAATCCCGAGGCGACTTTTTACTTCTAGCCCCTTTAGAACCGAGCCTATTTGTAATGATACGACATGAATTGGACTGTCCCAACCTTGGTGGTCATTTACCCAAACCACCCCACCCCTGCTATAACCTTCCCTTAAGGTCCACGGAAATGTGCTGTGGTTGGAGAGAATAATTGGACCCCCTACCTCGCTTATCTCCTAAGCAATCTCAAAACCTCCCCTCCCCTGAAAAAGAGCCAACCACCTCAGACCGGCCTTTGTCGCTGTTAAGAGGAAATTTTTAGACCTCCCGTGACCGTCTCGCTCGGTGTGAGAGGGTTAAACTATATAGCAACTACTTTTCAGTTCTCCGTATGGGAACCTGCATGGCTTGCAGTTCAGGGCATACTGCGACGAAAAGTTCTCATTATAATGTTATGCGCCTCGGAAAGCACCTCAAGTACTGCAGAGGAAGACGGCAAAGATCAGGGGTGAGAGTATTTCCTTTTCCCTACTTGAGAATTATAAGGGATGAAATTTTCTTTCGCATTGGATAGTTATTCCTTGTAATTGTTTGGTTTGGATTCTTGGCAGAGTATCAACTTACAAACCGAAGATTTCGTGTTTAAGAGACGAATCCATGAAATAATATACGTGTAATTAAGTCTGATACTTGTTTTATCTGTCATGGGCAAAACGACCGTTTATTGGTGAAGAAATTTGGAGAGCACATGCTGGATCAGGAATCCATCTCGTTAACTGGGGAACAAGTTATGAATGATTGAAATTAAATGTAACTTCAGTAAACAAACTTAACTTTTTGATTTAGCTACAAGAAGAGCTCTTAAATGTAATGTTAAATTTTCTAAACAGTGGAACAAGTAAATTCATTTCCACTTTTTAAAAATAATTTTTCAAAATAGCAATCGTGGACTTTTTTCCTATCGGAAGAACATTTTGTTTGAAAATATAAGGCAAAGAGAAACGAAAATCTAATTTTTTAATTATAACAAAACATGTTTTAGCAATAAAACATTTTGCTGTCGAAATTTTAATGAAGCGAAACGAAAGCATTTTTAAACGTGAGACGGAAAATCTTTCTGAAAGAACAGAAAAAAGACACTTTAAACTCGAGCAGAAACAGAGCCCACTTGTAAATATAACCCGATTGATTCATGTTTTCTTTCTCAATGGGAGAAGCTTTTCCATGATTTAAGTCCAATTTTTGCGCCGATCCATTCGTTGTAAATTGTAAGGCTGAGATCAAAATTAAACCTCCTCCCGCAACAAAAGAAATAACAGTCAAAAACGACAATTAAAGCATGCCTGTAAAAGATTAACAACCATATTTTCAACGGATATATTTCCTTATTTACTTAATATGTTAAATGAGGCGCAGACATATATTTGCATAAACTCTGGAAACGATTTGAATTTATTTGCAATAATGAAAATTATTGTTGCAAATTATGCATCAAAACTTTACAAATGGATTATAATTAGCGAAATCGGAAGACAATTAATAATGTGTCCAACCGTCCTCCTTTTCTAAGTTCTGTACTTTCTCGAAAAGTGCACAATAAATTATGCTACAAATATTTTTACAATGCATTTATCATATTATAGTGTATTCTTTATTACTTGATGCAATGAATTAAATGTCTTTTATTTATGATATTCTTTAGCTACAAATTATTTGTGTCCTCCGTTTGTTTGAGGCAATGTTTGATCGTTTGTTTGATGAAAGTTCGTCACCTTACAATTACATTGTTATGTTTGTAACGAATTTTTTTTAAATTTTAAGGTGGGGTAAAAATTTGTTTTCGCTATAATATATTTAATGTCATGGCCGAAAAAAAAATCAAACATTTTCCTCAACTTTTAAGTAAGTAAAATTATGATTAATGTTTCGAAAAAAATTTTACCCAGTCACACATTTCCGTCCTCGAATATACGTTTGTGCCAAATATCGTAGCTTTAGGTGTAGCGGTCTGTCTTATACAGCATCAACTCACACACACACTTCTCCTTTGTTATTCGTAGAGATGTCAAAACAAGAGAACAAAAATGTCCAATTTTCGCAAAGAGAGAAACTACTTTCTTCTGTCCAACAACAGAGCTTCGGTTGTCACCAGTGTTCACAGGGGATACAATGAAAAGCATAATTACTGATCTGTAATATATTTTTTTATCGACTTTACATTTACTTTTCACAATAATGGTTGACCTTTATTATTAAAAGAAATGAACATTTCACTTATTTTTTCCGTAATGTAAATAGTTCATTATTTCGGAAATTATCAACTACTATTTATTTAAAGAGATTAAAACAATATTTTAGTTTTTTTTCATTATTTCTTTGCTTGAGTTCTACAGTTTTACTTTTTTCCTAATATAAACACAATTTATTACAAAATAGGAAGAAATCTTTATCCGATGAAGCAAATGTTCATTTCACTTGTTCAAATAAAAGTTAATAAACAAGAAAATTGATTTTCCTTTATTCGGAACTATCATTGAAGATATTTTAAATTCTATTGCCAATTAAAGGTAATTGAAACATCAATCGTTAATTCATTCCCAAATGATTTTATACGTTTAAGCATTACTTTTATTTCAAGGGTGTCTCCTTTTAGGTTGAAAAAGCTAATCGAATTTCTCTTACATCAACTGCCACAACAGTACGTTTAAATTTAATCTTCAGAACAAAAATAATCCAAAATACAATTACTGATTCAATTTAAAGCCCCCGTTTGCTTCATTTTGCAATCAAAAGCAGGAAGTGTGAGTTTTCTGGAAATAAATTGGACTAAATTCAGGTATTTAAACGGAAAACTAATTTTCAAAAATTACCAAATTACAAATTTTTCAAAATTTACCAATCTGGAAAGTTTCAAATCTATGTACATTCCCGTGTTTCTCTTTTTACATAGATGGCTTCATTTAAGACATTTTAAAGCGAAAAACGTAAAAATAAGCTTTCCTCGAATTGCCTAGCATCGAACTTTTAATTCAATCATTTGACTTGAATGCAAGTTGGACATGTAAATAGACGTCCATAGAATACCTTTATTTATTACTTTATGGTATAAACAGAGCAAGACAAGTTAGGGTTCGTCTTTTTATTTGAGCTTGCATCCAATACGTATCCCGCACACAATGTGTTAATATTAAGGTAGAGATTCGAAGAGCATTAGTTACTTTACATTTATTTTCCCACTTTAAATCGCGATTTCTAGTAGAATAACCTTTTACGGGATAACTTATTGTTTGAAATTAAAAGTTAAATGCCAACTCCCACAGTAATGGTTTGAAACATTACTTCCATACAAGTTCATGTCTAATGAGGTTTTGTTTATTAAGACAGGAAATTGACATCAAATATATCTGAGTGCATCTACAGAGAGATGGAGTATTATAAAATAATGATTACAGTTATCGGTTGCTGAAAAGGTTGCAATTAGGGAGGATGTGATTTCATTTCAGAAAAAGATTCGTTAAAAGTATAATGTATAATAAGTCGGATAAATAACGAATGATATTCTCACCTATTCGAATATGTATAGGAACAACGGTTATGTGGGAATATATTTTTTTAATTATAACAATGCCTGTCTTATTTAAGAGAATAAAATCGATATTTCTCGGATTCGATACAGTACGCTTAAAACAATGAATATAAAATAAACAAGAGGGTAAGTAACATTCTTACGTTACACTTTTTTATTCGTCAGCATTTAAAAGATAAAGGAATTTCTTTAAAAAATATTCACAACATTTAGAATAACAATCCCGAGAAACATTCGCAAAAGAATCGAGTCCAATAGAATGTAAAAATCTCCAACATTGAAGCTATATATTTGTACACGACATGAAATAATCTTCTTTAATATGTTAATAAATATGGTATAAAAGCTAGGAATATAAATAAATTAAAGCCCGGAAGAGAAAGGGGCTTGTCGAAATGAAATCGCCGCAAATGGGGCATTTGTTGCTTCATATACGGCTTGATAAATATTTTCTTCTAGCTTTATCCTTCATTTAGGTTTATGAGTTTTTCTATGACTGTTTAAGCTGCTTTTGGACGAGAATTTCTTTCTGCAGAGTTTATATTCAAATGGTTTGTCATCCTTATGGGTAAGGGCATATTTCTTCAAGCAATCCTTTCGTGTGCATGATTTTCATCAAATTTCACTTGGCAATCGATTTTCTCCTGTATGGATAGACATATGCACCTATAATGTGGATAAGGGCATGTTTATTCAAACAATACTTTGGTGTGAATGCTTCTCCACAAACTTCTCATGAATAGAGTTTATCCTGTGTGGATAGGCATATGCATCTATAAATAATGCTTTAATGTGAATCCTTTACCGCAAACTAGCAGGTGAATGGTGTTTCACCTGTGTAGACGCCGCCGTGTGTCTGTAAAGTAGTCTTTTGTGTGACCGATTTTTTACAATGGTCAAATTTGTATGGTTTTATTTCTTTGTGGATAAGCAAATGTGTTTTTAAATGGCTGTTTCTTTTAAATTTTTTTGCAAACATTAGAAATGAATTGTTTTGCAGCGGTGTCCACCACAGAATGCCAGTTTATGTTTTAATTAATGAATTTATCTTAAAGCTATTCAAATAGATTTAAACTAATTTATGTTGATACATTTCATTTAAATCAAAGAATTTTCACCAAATAAAAAGTGGGAATTAAAGTCATGAATAGAGTGCTGCATTCTGATGAAACGCATGTGCCATAATTATTTACAATGCAATTATCAGTTTCTATTAAACTGAAACAACAATGATCAGCAAACCTTTAAATTAAGAGATCAAAACCACTTGAAAAACTGGATGTCCAACAGTAAAAGACTAGAACGCCTGTAGCAAGAGCATCTTTAAAACAGGAAATCATGAATTAAGTCATGCTTCATTTTTTGCACCTAATGCCTCAGACTGCAGCTCAAAATATCTAATTTTTTAAAAAAATTATGGCAATATTATTGAGTAAAAAAGTTAAATATTCAGTCCCGGACATCGCAGCATCTCAATAATTTCAGACTGATTCATTTGTCTTTTCCTCGTCTGAATTGCTTGCATCAGCAGTTGAATTATGTGCGCAACAATTTTTACAAGAAGCAATTTAGAGGCTGAATGGCAGCCTGAAAATTAACTGTAGTATTAGTTCCTACATTGTCATTTTAAAAATAGTGAATTTTACTATAGAGGTTTAAATTTTTTTCTTATAAACCTGATTACACACTCTTATAAAAGAATTTATAGACTTCTGAAATGCATAATTGGAAGTTTTCTACAGTTGAAAATTCAGTTTGTATTATTTTCAAATTTCTATAAATATATATTGTCTTTCATACGGAATACATATAATACCTAACACAGATTAATTGGAAGCCAGATGATTGAACAACACACTGACCAGAAAAAAAACAGCGGGATTGGTCTCCCCTAAAGTTTGTCTTATACTTCCCCCGGAAAGGTGCTCCTAAATTCGTATCTACTTTAATCCAGAATGCAAAGACTATCGGAAGGTTCCTCAGTGTAGATTATAGTGATTGTAAAATATTTAGGTGAGGAATCATATTCAAAGAGATACGTATGTATTAAAACTTAGCAATTATGCATCACACTCTAGCAAGCTCCGCTAATGCGAGGGCGTGCGCGATTATCGCGGAATTGCTTGGGCATGCGCAGAGATTGCTTCTAGTACGCAAATAAAAAAAAAATTGAATATGCAGTTTCAACACATTTTTTTAAAAGATTGAAACGAAATTTGGGCAAAGATATACAATTAGTGTTAGCAATCGTCATACTAATTTTGATTTATCTAAGCCAAAGGGCTTAGGATATATAATTCTTACAAGTATGCAACAGGACAGTATTTACAGTCCGACAGACCATCAACCCTTTGACGGATTTGGTCCAAACATAGATACGGGCCTACATTCATGATGATAAAACTGTGTACCAAATTTTATCCATCTAGGTATTCACGGTTTTGAGTTATAGTGTTCACATGACCGCGGACAGACAGACAGACTTCCCGTTGACAGATTTTGTCCAAAATTTAATAGAAACCTACAAATTATGCGAAAAAGATCACATTCGAAATTTCGTCCCGTAGCTCTAATAGTTTTCGAGTTATCGTGTTCAAAGACAGACATAATTCCAAAATGGTGTTTTTCGGACTCGTGGAGGTCTAGAACGTGGAGATTCGTCAGAATCTCGAGTTCGAATTTTTTGACGATTACAATACTTTCTCTTTGTATACTTCGTATACGAGAAAGTAAAAACAGTGCTTCCATTTTTGCACACATTTTAACTATTTCTACATTAAAAAGTATCGAAATCTCAATCCTCATACGAAAGAACGTCTTAAAGACTAACTCGCAACACTACATTTCCGAAACTGTACTATAGCAGCTTGTTAGAAAATCGGTGGGGATTTGCTCTCCTCGACATTCTCGCATACTTACACAATATAACCGCTTCCTCTCTGTGCTTCTTATAAGCATATGCACTCATTAACCCTCTCACACAGAGCGAGGCGGTCTAAAAATTTTTCCCTAACAGCGACGAAGACTGGCCTTAGGCGTTTGGCTTCTTTTGAGGGGAGGTGAGGTGATGAGCTCGCTTAGAAGATAAGCGAGGTGAGGGGTCCAATTATCCTCGCCAACCACAGCTCATTTACCTGCGCCTTAAAGGAAGGTTATAGCAGGGGGGGGGGGTAAAAGCGCACCCAGGTTGGGAGAGTCCAATTCAAAATTTCCGGTTTCAAAGGTTCTAGAAGAAAAATGTCGCCTCTGGATTAAACAGTTAATGTACCGCAGGGTGTGTTCAGGGAGTTGGCAGAGCCTGCAAGTGGCATTGTTCCCCTTCCTCTGCTCCCGCAAAATATTTCGCAAGAACATGTCGCAATTTAGTATTCGGATTACAACAAAGGAAACATTATATACATTTTAGACGGTAGTCTAGTGGTACGGTCCTGGCTTCCAGGTTCGAACCGATTCCACCGAATATCCGCGAGTATGCAGGCCAGTTTCAGGCCAAATCATACGTAGGAGCCAAACGTCCTCCACTTAGTGTGGTAAGGATGTTCGGAAAGGGGTTACCAGCTTCAGTGTCATCCTTGCCATCTGACAGCTGCTCAAAATTTGGAGGTCAATATCAAAACAGCCCTCGTGTTGTTTCCAAACGACACGTTAATATAACGAAACAAACATTTATATACTTCGTTTATTAGAAAGTAAAAATGAGAAAGTTCCGTAAAATACGATTGAAATGGATTATGATGGAGTATTTATCTTCATCTAAACACCTTAAAGTTCGATACTCTACTTATAAAGAAAAAGCGAGCGAAGAAGCAAGATTGTAGAGAATTTTTTTTCTATGACAGAAAAGAATGAAATAAGTATTTCTTGTCACAAAAATAGTACTTTCAGTGTCCAACCACGAAAACTCTGATATCATCAGAATCTACACCAGATATAATAAAAAGTATTCAAAATGGATAGCTACTGAATAGTGAAAACTTCTTCCGTCAAAATATTCGTCGTACAATAAAATTTCGCTATCTACTCTAATACCATCTATGATCGAAAGGAAATGGGGAGATATATTTTTCTTGCTGAATTAAAGAACGAAACCTTTATTTAATAAATTATTTTTTCTTTATTTAAATAGTTTACGAATGCTGAATTATCACCATTTATTCGTGATTTATTTTAATTTTAATTTTAGTAAAATCCATTTTGAAGCAATACGAGAAATAGTTTGGAAGGTACTTCGAAATTTTGTTCCGCGATCGGATGACGAGCACCACACCTGAGCTGGCACCTCTCTCTCCAAACTTCCGCAACGAGCCAGATGCTGGGTGTTTGACCGTTACTTATGATTTAACGTGCAAATGGTCCCACACGCATAAATTTCAGTGCAAACGTCTGGTCCTTTACCACTATGCCATCATGGCGCCGTATCTATTCAATTAAAAGGGATCCGAACAATATTTTAGTTTTTTCCTTTGTTTAGTTCCCTGGTCTTTACTTTTTTTCAATTCTCCAGAAAATCATCAGTGAAATGAGGAGATATTATTATTCTCTTAAATAAAGTTTTCAAATAAAGTTTTTAGTTATAAGTTAATAAACAAGCAAATACCATCTTCCTCATAGGGATATATCATTAGAGATATTTTAAATTCTATTGCAAAATAAAAGTATTAAAAATAGCTACCGATATATCATTTCCAAAAGTGGTTTTATTCGCTTCGACGATACATATATTATGCTAGTTATCTCTTTAAAGTTAAACAGACTAATCGCATTTTTCTCATATGCAACTGTCATGAGAGTAATTTCAAAAAATTACTGCAAAATAAAGATAATGTGAGAACGATAATCAGTTATTTAATTTCAATCCACATTTGCACCTAGTTGCACTCAAAATCAGGAAGTCGCAGAAGCTTCCCGGACATGAATACTTCAAGATTCATTAATTTAAAACTGCTGACAAATGTACAAAAAATAAAATCACTAATTATATTTTCATTTCGATGCCCACAATATGTTGAATTTATTCTCTTTACTATTCCAGTAGTTTCTTAAAACTATTCTGCACAGCAGAAATCTCGAAGCAATACTCGCAAATACGGAAATTTTCAAATTCTAGTTCATTCCCGTGTTTCTCTTTCAAAATAGACGACTCCGCATAAGATTAAGGTAGAAAATCAAAAAATGTTTAGTTTCTTTCATTTTTTCTTAATTATTTCACAATATCATATTAAACGTCCTTTTATGGGAAAATTGGCAGGTCGACATTAGAAATTAAATTCCTACTGCCAAGTGAATGTTTATAAGGTTGGTTACAAACATTATCGATTATTCGATCACATATTTATAAAGAGACACAGTTTTCATTAACTGCATTTGAGAGAAGCTAAGGATATTTGGAGTATGGTTAATTAAGATTTAAGTCAATCCTTGCTAAAAATATTACAATTAATAAGTGATTCAAATGTTTTACCTTACAAAAAGGATTAATTTTAAATTAAAAAATATACTATTTATCAATCATATATTCTGCAAGGTATTGCTAGCCACAAAAATATACGAACAATGAATGTAGGAAAAATACATTTTCTTCAATTAGAGCATAACCTGCAATTTCAAAAAAAACAACTACATAATAAAATAGATATTTCACTTAATAAATAAAATACTCTTAAAATATATAAAAGAAAGTCATTAGGGGACATCTTATGGTTCAATTTTATTAATCTTCAACTAAAACACAACATTTGTTGACTTATTTTAAATATATATAACAATTCCAATAACAATTCTTAGAAAACATCAAAGAATTGAGTCGAATGTAATATAGTTAAGTGTTAAAAACGTTGTACTTACATTGGTCAAGTGTTCCAAGAGATTTTTCTTTAAAATGTTGAAAAAAATGATTTGCAAAAGATTTAATTTGAAAAAAAAGCATTCGGAGGAGATGAGGCTCGTTGAAATGAAAGCGCAAAGATAGGACATCTGTGGATTCAATTTCGGCCTAGTAAAGCTTTATGAATTTTAGTATTCTTCTATAAGATGCTTTTGTCGAGAAATTCCTTCCGCAGAATTCACATTCTTCATCTTTGATGATATATCTAGGGGTCATAAGCTTTGATATGAAATAAAAATTGTCGAAATCGGTCCATTGGTTGGGGCTGAGGATTGGTCCTTTTGGTTTTGCAACTTATTTTAAATTTATAGACTAGTCGTCTTCAGCGACCATCTGTTCGCCCGTAATATTAATAGCTACTGGCTTCCAACTTAGTGAAATAAATTGGCGAATTGGTGATTGTAGAGGTTGAGGGACTCTGACAAAGTTTTATTTTGGATATATTTCGAAAATTTAAGGTGGTGGATGGCAGGAGACCATTGATGGACGTCATAATTTTCCGAATGCAATAAAAATTGTCAACATCGGTCCAATGGTTGGTGCTGGGGGACTGGTCCACCGGTTTTACCAATTATTTTAAACTAGCCGCCTTAGTCGACCAGTTTGTTCGCTGGGAATATGATTTCAATTTAATCTTGCATCATTTTATATCCACTGTTCCCTAACAGCTTAATTTTGGAATTTAGCATGTGGTAGATATTTAATCCTTGTTCTTTTAGTGACTTGCACTTCTTCTGATCATTGTTTACATGAATGTCCCTATTGGAGTTAAATAACTGACCATGTCATGTAACATGTAATAGGACGTTGTCGGCGGTATCTTCACTTTCTTATTCCTCTTGCAAAATCTGTATTTGATTTCAAAATTAAAATGACTCTTCACATATTATGGTTAGAGACATGTTAGCTGAAAAAAGAATGAAAAGATAGCAACCATAATCATTCAGGTTGCTGGATATATACGGAATCTCAATATACGTAAATCTCAGAAAGCTTGGTTTACAGATTCCACAAAAATATTCATGAAATAAAATGTAAAACGAAATGTATTAGGATATTACCTCATCTCTCAACAATGTACGAGAAACACACAAATAAATATTTGTTTAAACAGTGGAGAGTATTGTTGTAAATTATGCCAAAAATATTTTTTTAATTATTAAAATTAGAGGAAAACTTGTGTGACAACTTAATTAGTTTCTTTTCTTAAACTTTGAGCTGCCATGTTACAAAATGGTGTTCAGCGATAAAAGAATTTAAAATGTATGAATATTCCTCAATTACAAAGAGCGCAATTTTTCTAGAGTAAACGCCAGACTGTTTGAAAGTCTGACAATTTGCACACAAAATAATTCAGTAAGTATTGCTTGAACAGACTTCCCTTAGAATCATTCGGATTTGCATTTATTTTCCAGAGATAATTCACACGTTAAAAGACGTAGGAAAAAAAAACATTTGGATGGAAAGGGTGTTTTAATAAACGCTCTACCATTATTTTAATTTAACTTTCTCTATATAAATAATCCCACAAACATAACTTAACCGGCAATTAAAGCGACCTTTGTTCCTTTAATTTATAGCTTGGTATTGAATGTCCTGGCTGGTAAACGTAAGTTTGAGTTGAAGTTTTCTTTTGGAAGGACCAGGAATTGTTTTATGGCACTTCGCCGAGACGGGCAATACTGCGCAAGGGACCAGGAATAAAGTGGTTATATTTCCTTGTAATTCTGAGGTTTCATCGCCATCTGTTAGTTTTATGACATGCATTTGGAAAAGGATAGCGGAATCCGCAGGCACATGCGATTCATCAACGCGATACTAGGCGCTACCTTCGAATTTTTTGATTTTTCTAGTTGTTTTTGACATTGTTAACGTAGATTGCTCTTTTTCAGAAAACGGGACATTTCGGCTTCTCGAAACTATGATTGCGGACAAAGGAATCGGCAACTTATAAACGGAACGTATAGTCGAATTAAATATTCCCCGATTTAAATACTGCGTTTGATAAGCAATTCCAGCGCCACTTCACAAGAAGCAAAGAAACTCACAGCCAATAAGCTAATCATTTAAAGAAAACATAAAGGAGGCTAAATTCTGTGAGTGTGCAAGAGCACACCCTCCAGCCGTTAGGCTTTCAGATTGCTACGTTTAACGAAATTGTCGCGCTTAAAAGGAAGGTTTCTCTCCAAGTTATCAGGTTTTGGACAAAAGGGTTTCAACCCCCTTTTGTGGTCATTTGCGCGCCGTAGGGGCTATGAGACTTGTTATCGGGAGGCAGTGACAGAAGACTTCTAACCTCGATTCTTTGTGACAGGATCCTTTGTTAGAAGACCCTTCTTTGAATATTCTCAGAAAAATAGTTGGGAATGTCTTGTAGTTTGAAATGCAACATGTTAGAATGGGAATCGGTGAAAGATTTTAGATTTTTTTTAAATTTCTGCAAGAACCTTATGAAAAATAAAGTTTAAAATTTTTTATATGAGTCTTATTGTTACAAATTAAATGTGTACGTTTCAATGTTTTCTCCTCACTATATATTTACAAAATATTTTTATCACGTCGAACTATGAAATTATTGATCGAATTTAATTCTTGAAACAAAAAGAAATATATATTGTTCATTCAGCGCATTGCAAATGTATTGTAGTACTTAAAGTCGTGTGTTTAAAACAATAGTAAAAATTAGTAATACCATGTTATAATTTTGTTTCTTCAACATTTAGATAAACAATTTTGTAAATAGGGAATCTCGCAGGACATTTCGGATTTCTAGATAACGATTTATGATTTTTATCTGCATGTGATTACGATTTTATATTTTGTTGAATTTTCATAACTTATTATTTGTAACCAAGGGTGGATCTAAGAATTCGTTAAATGGGGGGCTATGTGGTTAAAATATCTTAGAAATTAAGAATAACTTAATTAAAATGATTATTGTAATACTTAATGTGCAAATGTTTTGTAGTACTTAGAAATGTGTGTTTAAAACAATAATCACAATTAATAACACTACGTTATAATTTTGCTTCTTCCACATTTAGAGAAACAATTTTTAAATAAAGAATCTCACACGATTAGTATTTGGAGATAACTATTTACGGAATTTATCTGCATGATTACGATTTTTTAATTTTTTAAAGTATTTCTTAAATTAGTATTTATGACCAAGGGTGGATCTAGGAATCTATTTGGGGGGGGGGGACTGTGGGAAAAATTTTCTCTTTTTTGAAATCTTAAAATGATAGATTCCTATAGGTTATGCACTTCATTCGTAATTTTTATATGGGATAAATTGACTTGCTGCGTTGGCATTCAATTAATTTTAACTGTCCTTTTATTCGTGTTCATAAACCGAAGGAAGAAACTTATTTGAATACTTATTATTATACTGAATAAAATGATGAACATTTTATTTATAGATAGTAAAAATTTTCCTCACCAGGAATGCGTTTTTTGTTTTAATTGTGTTTTAACTGCAAAACAGAAGATATATTTTTTAAGACTCCATAATTGCACGGAGATTCTCTTTGTGTTATCTTTACTTCATTAGCTTCTCAGAAGTGGAAATTCGCAGGGGGAAAGATGGAGAGAGAGGTTACGGTCTTTAACCTTTTATACTGTCGCACGGCATTTTAAAATTAGAGATTTATTTTTAAAAATTAAACTATCAATATATTTCGTTAAAAAAATAATAAATTTTAATAATGAAATTTTAAACCTTTTCAACAACGGTGTTTACAGTTTTGCTAGCCACAAACGCCAATTTTAATCTATACACAAACGAGGTTAATTTGTCACAAAGTTAGTATAATACATGGCTTACCTCGTTTTACAAGACAAGTAAGAAACAAAACAACTGCCTTCTTTTCTTCATATTTAAAACTAAGCTTGTAATTTAAAGATATTATTTTTCAATATATATTTTTTTCTAATTAATCGAATTACTTGATTCTTTAATGTGCTCTAAGCGCGTTTCTTTTCATGAAATATTTGAAAAAACAAAAATTAATTAATTTCAATGACAATACAACGTTAATTAAGGTGTTGGGGGCGCATACTTGAATAAACCTGAATAGCCTACCGATATTCGAAAAAACGGTTACGACTCTTTTTGTTTATAATTCATTCTTTCCTTTACTTTTCCAACATAAACACCGCATTTTTCTCGCATTGATATCTATAAAAACTTGTCTTGAGGGTAATTCTTTCATTTTCTTGGTGAACACTCATTTAGAGTTATGCAAAAATAAGATGACGTATCTTTGAGATATTGATGATTAGCGATTTTTTGCTGAAAAAGACTGACTGCCTGGATGATAAAAGAAGGCTGTTTCAGAAAACATTGCTTGTGTTCTCACAATTCTCCTAGGAGCTCCCGAGATAAATTATTCCTTTTCTTTGCAAAATGTCTGAAGTTAAAGAATGTTCGGAGTGATAAAAGCAGCCACCTTTTCCCCTGACGGATGTGTTGCTTTTTTCATAGTTTTTAGTTTATTTGTCCGCTCTATAAGTGTGTCTCTACTGATAAGATCTACTTACCAGAATTATCTGTCAATTGCATAAATGAATAATAACCGGTTTAAACTTTATGTTTTCGCTTTCTTTCTAAAATAAGCCAAATTTTACAGCACAGACCGTGCGAGAACCTACGGAAATTTTAATGACTGGGTAAAAAATAATTCTTTGAAAGCATTTAGGTAAACTAATCGAGATCCCTCCTAAACTAATAGAGTAGAATTCTTATCAGTAGCCCGAAAAGCATTTTACTCACAAGACTTTGTCCAGTACCGGTAGTTCTAACCGCAAATGACCATCAATGGCTGCCCTTTCATTTTTGACAAATGAGCGCGCAGCGGGCGTCCCCCTTTCTGGCATTGCGGTGAAGGAAAGGACGATTCCATTCTGTTTCTGTGAACAAAAAATTACCCCGGGCTTTGAGGCAACAAAATTCTCTCTCGAGCCGGGCTCAGAGAGTTAGATACATGAACAATTTTATTTCATTAAAGCAGATTAACTTGATATTTAAAATAAAGTGATTTAAATCGGTGATTTTTAAAAAAAAATCAGTTGATTTAAATCAACTGATTTAAATCGTCGCAACCCTGTCACGAATAGAGTTTTTTTTTGGATGGGGCCTCAAAATAATTTTGCTCCTTGGGCTATTGTCAAAATCCGCTACTGGATTCAGCGCCAATAAACTCCAACCGACCAACCTTATATTCAAAGTGAAAATAAAATATTTATTTAAATTCTTCAATGAAACTTTTAAAATTATTGTAGCTATTAAAGAAATTATTTTAACAAAGATATAAAAACATGTCGGCAAAAAACGTGATAAATGATACAGATTTTAGAGTAAAGGAAAATATAAATGCAAGTTACCAAACGCGTTAAATTAACTTAAATACTTTGAGTGTAATATTGTGATGCTAAATAGAGAACAGAATAAAAAGATTATTTTACAACAATGACTTCGAGTACATGGACGTTGAGTATATTTCCTTGAAACATGTAAATATGAAAAATGCCGTTAAGATAATTCTGCAATGAGCTAAGATACTTATATATCTTATATTTATACCAAAATTTATTAATGTTGAAAATAGTTTCTAACTCAAATTATAACGTGCTAATATAACTGAATGCAATACTGATACAAAATACTTTGTGAAATTAGCAGGTAATGCAATATTATATTATCAGACTTCTAATGAATGACAAACTAATAAAACTATTATCATAATTGCATATACAAGACAATGAAGTTGCACACTTTGACTCAAATATCAAGTAATATAAAAATATGGTACATGAAAAAACTATTACTGCACTGATTATTTTAGATGATACACAAAGAATTATTGTATGACAGTCATTTTGAGTTACTTGATCCATTATTTCATTTTCTTAAAACATCTAAGTAAAACAGATTTCCGATATTAACAAGGAAATTCAAACACAATGTATCTAATAAATTATTTCATGAATAAGTTAAAAAATTCTGAGCACACAAAAAAAATTATGCGTTTTTCCAAAATTTTAAAGAAAAAGAGTTCCGAATTTCAAAAAATTTTCAACTGTGTGGTATTTTTCGAAGCATGGTGTAACGCATAAGGTTACGTTACACTGCGCGCATTGGTACCTCGATTCCTTTCTTACCCGCTGACCTTTTTCGTTAAACTTCTGACTGCAAACAATGCATATTTTTGTCGGGGCTTTCTTTTTCTGTGTTGGTTGAATGTGAGATGGAAAGTGCGTCCGGTGAGGCGGTCAGAAGATGTAGTATTTTGTGAAGAATGTTTCGATTCCCCATATATTTTGGCCAATTCTTCAACAAGCTGAAGGCGGAAGTCCAAATGGGACATGGTGCCCCCATTATTTTTGTAGAGGACAAAGGAATTCCACACTGACTGATTTAAAATTTGTCGAAATATTTTTAAGTAATACTTCTTTTGCTATTTCTTACAGTAGGGTAGTATGACAAACACTGATCAGCCTTATCCACGCCTCCCATAGTAAGGTTGTAGTCAATTATAGCTTGAGGTTTTTTGGAAACTATTCTTTCCGATTTTCCGTGAGTTTTTTTCCTTTTCTTGTCCTGTTCGACAATTAGTGTATTATACACAGTACTTAAAATACAGATGGGTTTTTTGTCCATGTATTTCATTACACAAATCTTCCCCTTCTGAAATCCAACGATTTCTCCTTTTTTGAGAGTCCCTTTTTTGATTTCTTCGGGAACAACAATTCTGTTAGGTTTCAATGTATCATAAACATCAGTGCGGTGAGATAACAGAAGTTCTGCCAATTCTGGTGACGTGTAGAAATTGTCCAAAGTTACACAATAGCCCTTGTCAAGAAGATCCACCAAAAGTATGTAAGGGGATATGTCATAACTATGTTCGTTGTAGATTTGTAATTGGGGGATTCATTCCACAGTAGCATATCCATTCCTGTGTAAATAAGGCTATTCCAAATATAACCACTGGAAGTTTCGCATAGCTGATAGAATTTAATCCCGAACCTGGCTCTCTTTTTTGGTAGGTACTGTTTGCAGCCCAATCTTCCTTTATACAATAATAAGGATTCATCAACTGACACATCCCTTTCTGGAACGTAACTTGATTTGAACTTTCTGTTTATGGCATCATAAACTTCATAGATTTTTCGTAAGCCAGGTTGGGGATATGTCTCCAAATCGATTGTTTCATTATTTGTGAAATGAAGGAATTTCATGATGATGCTGAATCTTTTTTCGGACATAAGTTGCTTCAAATATGGAGTGCTAAGCAATGGCCTCTGCGACCAATACCACTTTTGCAATGGCTTTTGTACTATACCTTGCAAAATAATAATGCCCAAAAAAACACGAATTTCACTTGAGTCGACATATTTCCATTTCTGAACCCTTGAGCTTGGAGTTAAATCATTTTTCTCAATGAAATCTTCTGTATAGCGGTTCGTTTCGCTCGCTATATAACCTACTATGTCATCATCGAAGAAAATGCAGAAAAATTCAATGGGAGAAGAACCGTCCATGCGTGTATTCAGTCCTGGGTTGCCACTGAAAGGAAATCTTGGTGGGGGTGGTGCAAGGATTTCTTGTTTAATTCTACACCAGCTTCCAGCGGCATCCAATGTATCTTCATCGGAATCACTTTCATCAGAAATGTCCTCATAGGAAGAATCCGATTCTGAATATTCTTCTGAATCCATTGTTCATAAGTATTTTGAAACGCAATTAAAAAACAAAAGTGTCGAGAGTTGAGAGTGCAACGCTAAGTCGAGAGCACATGAGCAGTAAACATCAAAAAGAAATGACAAAACATAAAACAAGTCGGAGTTTATATATCCATCTAAAGACTACCCTTCCTAAAATTACAGTTCTTGGGGAAAAAATAACGGATTCGTCTCGAGTCTCTGCTTGAATGAACGACGATTGCTCACCTCGATAGAAGGTATTACCTCGATAGAAGGTATTACCTCGATAGAAGGTATTACCTCGATAGAAGGTATTACCTCGATAGAAGATAATAGCATTAATGACAGAGACAAGGGCACACCTTTAATTATATTCCTGCTGAGGCTTTAGTTCTATCTAAAACCTGTCTAAACAGCTGATATTTCGTTCCTTTTCAAACCGTATTTATTTACGCTCAAGTGTCGCCCCACGGCCGTTCACTCACCCCCTACACAGGTTTCAAAATACCTTGCTTCAAAGATAAACTGGCTGCTGTCCCCCTATCCCAACCCATTTTCTTCAGGCTTATTGAGAAGCCCTCAGAGCCCACAGTAGTATAAATCACTGTCATGTCTCTTCTTTGACATCGGAGCATTCTCTAACCGCAAAAAGGGGGAAGGGATGTTCATTGATAAAAATTGCTGCCGTTTGCTAGTACAACTAAGTTTTACGAAGGTGGCATTTCTCAAACGTTTCAAAATTTCCATTGCGCCGCTGGGAGGGTTAAACATCTTGATGAGAATATGACGGAGACACGTGACAAATTTCAGGTTTATTTCAGTTTCTCTTCACCTGGTCATAAACAAAAAATTGTTATTTTCCTGAAAAAGTAAGTTATGTGACGCAGAGACCTTTGAGATATAATGAAAACGTACTGCGCATGCGCAAAGATATGGCTAAAATATGGGGGTGCTTCGATGATCCCA
>BGPR01008203.1:34243-65405 GCA_013235015.1 Araneus ventricosus
TCAAATTACAGGTACATAAAAATAATCCAGATACCCTATTTACCATATTCGAATGACATTTACCATGAAAAATTGAAGTACACTTTCAACATTATTCATAAAGCTTAAAGTTTTTGTTTGTTACATGCATAACCATAGAATGGACCCTCCAACAAATTTCAACATGACATAAGATATAAACATTCCTCCCATTTAAAAAAGTACCCGAATGGAGCTCCGCTATAATAAAATTCAAAAATTTGAATTAAGCATTGCTCTTAATGATGCAAGGCCGAATACATTAAAATACAATTGTGATGAAATTAATATACATACCGCTTAGATTGCTGAAGTTCAACAGTTTCCGATACGGCTTCCTCCTGAACATGTGTGCAGGACCGTTTTTTGAGGCCTTCAACATCTTGCAGAACTGGAATTTCTTCAGAAGTAATACTGCCATCAACCAAACCCTCAATCAGCAACTCCATATCATTTCTATTTTCTGAAAATTAAAATCAATTACAAAAAAAATTCTAAAAAAGAATTGTATAATTTTTTTTTTACTCCTTACTCCTCCTCACAAATATTAAATATATATTAATAAGTTTATTTCTCGAGAATAAGTCTAGTAAATTGATAGGAGAGGGTTACCAAATCACAGAAATCGACACCAAAATAGTCAAACCATGGTCTTAGTTAAATCTAAGCTGTTATAAATATTACATATTTTCAATTAAAATTCTCTTTTTTTTAAAAAAAAAAAATGCACATTTAAAGGTACAGTAACATAATGAATACTGTCTTGGGAAAAGCATAAATTCAAATCTAAGGAGATTCTGAAAAACTTTTAAAAATTTACATTCTAATAGATTACACAATATTTCGTTGCTAACGTAAATAATTTTCATATTCATTATTCCGAGTTGATTTCAAATTCTTTATTTAGTCAAAGCAAAAAGATCACGAAATATGGCACAGAAAGACCGTTTGAAATATAAACTATCTGAAACTTACCTCCAAATTGTAGAAAATTTGCTGGATACACTCCATCTTTCCACTTCGTCTCCAAAGACTTTTTCGTATCCCAAGTGTGAAGATTCATCATTTGTAGATCAGAGTTTTTAACTGCTTCCTTCAACTTTAATACGGAGTATTTCTTCTCTTCGTAGAAGAACACAAGAACGAACATTTTTTTTTTCCATTATACATATACGGAGTAGTAAACAAATACGATTGCGAGGCTTATGTTGAAAACGTGCTCGTTATTCAGACGCTAAGTCAAGTTGGTCGCTATTTGTCTCGATTTGAAAATTTGCGATAATCGATATAAAATGATTGATTTCTTGATTGGTTAGTTAGGTGGCCTGAGATTGAGACTTGAATATGCTACACCCGAATTTGTATACAAACAAAAAAGGCAATATCATTAAATATTTCATCGTAAACAAAATGAAAAAGAATGCAATACTGAAAAAAAATAATTTTGTTTTACGAACCTTTTCAGATGCATATTTGAAAATACATTTAGATTTATTTTTTATCTGGCTCCCTCCAAGATATTGCGCTTACAACTGTTACATAATTTTTCAATGTTTATCCGAATATTTGAATAAGAATGGTTAACATTTATTTTTTTAGTTATTTTACTCAATGTAAAATTAACAGCTTGCAAAAATGGAAATTAGGTAGCCGTAACCTTGATTAGAAAAATTCTCCAATTTGTTTATATTTTGATTTTGTTGCATGGTGGTTTATGAATCGATTTCCAGTGTGTAGATATATAGCTACAATACTCTTTATAGAATGAACTAATCAGTATTATTGAATCGTCATTATGGTACTGTTTTTATTTTAAAACTAGGGGATAACAGCATTTGTTGCTACAAATCCATTAATTCTCTATTTCAAGTATTTTACAAAAAAAATTTCGTGTAATATCTTCTATCATGTCAAAAAAGTATAAAAAATATTTATGGAAGGATGAAACCATACCCATTCGAACATTCAGTCGTTACAGGACATATGTGCTATGTACAGATTCTAAAGGAACAGAGAATGGAATGCAAAATGCAGGCAGTGATGTATCATGTGAAGAATCAGAAATGTATAAAATGCAGAATGAAACAATAAGTGGTGAATCAAGTTTTAATAGTACTTTATCCGACAAATCAGAACTAGATACTGAAAATTCCTCAGAAAACAGTTTTTCAATAAAAGATGATTTCCAAGAACTCATTGAAAATGCTAATAAACCACTTTATGAATTGGCTAATGTTACAAATTTGGAAGCTTTTGTTAGCATTTTAGCTTATTCTATCAAATTCAATCTATCGAAAACTTGTGTTGATGGATTGCTTAAGTTATTAAAAAATCTTTTACCACCTTGTAATCTACCAGAGACAAAATATCGTTTTTATCAAGGTACATTAACAATAAGTAATGTATGTGAGCTACACCTTTATTGTCCTCATTGCGATAGCTATATTTGTAAACTTTGTCGTGAAAATGATCTTAACGAGTGTGCAACATGTTCAGAATCTTTTAATAGTGATGAATTAGTAAAGAAAGGCAATTTTTTTTATTTATATGCCTCTTTCATATCAACTAAAGATGAAACTGGAAAATGAAGATCTCATTAATAATATTCTTACCTACAAATCGAAATTTCAAAGCAATTGTGACACTTACAGGGATACCATGGATGGGGACTTGTATCGTTCTATTGATGGTTTGCGTGATTCAAATAATCTAACTATACAGTTTAATGTGGATGGAATACCACTTTATAGAAAGAGTAAGTATGATATTTGGCCCATTCAGGTCATAATCAATGAACTTGATCCTCTTGAGAGAAAAAAAAATATAATGATGTGTGCATTGTGGTTTGGTTCAAAAAAACCAGTTATGAACGACTTCTTAATACCATTTGTTGAGGAACTTAAAAAATTACAAAAAGAAGGCATAAAATGGAAAGATATTAAGCATGGAAAGGATTCAGTTAAAACAACAAAAGTTTTTACATTAACTTGTAGCAGTGATGCACCAGCTCGTTGTGCTATGCAAAATTTTAAACAATTCAATGGACAATTTGGATGTGGATTTTGTGAACAAGAGGGTTTGAGAGTGGCGAAAGGGAAAGGACATTGCCGAATCTATCCTTTCAATGGACAAGTAGCTGCAAAACGTACATTTGAAAATTGTGTTCGAAATGCTGAAGAAGCACTGGCCACTGATAAATCAGTTAAAGGTACATCTGTATTAATGAACTTGTACCCAAATTTTAACATGGTGGATGGTTTTATTCCTGATTATATGCACTGGGTACTTCTTGGTGTAACTCGCCAACTCGTATGTCTTTTTGTAGAGAGTTCTGGCTCTCTTTATTCTCTAAGGGCCAAAGATATTCGAAGGCTAGATATACGTATAAGAGATCTAAAGCTCCCACACGAAGCTACCCGTAAATTACGTACCACCAAAGATATTTCATTTTGGAAAGCTTCTGAATGGCGAATTTTTTTGTTAACTTCACCTGTACTTCTAAAAAATATTTTGAACCATACTGTATATAAACATTGGCTTCTCTTTGTGCATGGCATAACCTTACTCTTGGGCACAAACATCTCCCGAGATGATATCGCAAAAGCAGAAGATTGTTTAAAAAGATTTGTGTCTGGTGTCAAAGATGTCTACGGAATAGCAGAGCAATCGTATAATATTCATTTATTGCTGCATCTGTCTGCTACAGTAAAGGCTTGGGGTCCTCTGTGGGCAAATTCATGTTTTGTATTTGAAGATGCACTTGGTAAACTGAAAACGCTACATCATGGTACAAAGGCTGTACCTATGCAGATTACGTCAGCTTACACCAGTAAATCGCTTCTTGGAGTTCTTGTGTCAAAACAAGAGATAAGAAATCATCAAATTTTAAAATTTATTGAAGAGATGCAAGCAAAACATGCTGTAACAAAGAAGGTTACCAATATAAATGGTTGCATGTTATATGGAAAGCCTACATATCGTAATTTACTGAGAACTGAAGAAAAAGCAATTTTAAAGCTATTAGGTGATCAACTCATATCAACCCGAGTACTATTTTATAATAGGATGTGCTATTCGGGACACATTTTTAGTTGTAAGGATTATTGTTCTAAATTTATTCATGCTGATTATGCTGTATCATTATCTAGCAGAAATTGTGTAGAGATTCATCGCATTATAGTTTTAAATGGTGAAGTGTATTTTATAGGGGAGAACATTCCAGCGACTAAGTTCTTGATGTGTTATCCTCAGGTTGGATCTCTTTGTTCGAACATTTTGTCTATATCAGATGACGATGCTCAGTGTAAAAGCAAAACAATAGCATTTAAACCTTTTGATGTGATAAATAAATATGTGATTTTGCCTATGACTGAAAAGAGTGTCACATATTTCATACCAATAAATGTAGCAGAATATTGATTTTTTTAAAAACAGATTAGTGTAGGTACAATAAAAGTGATGATCATTTTTATTTGTTGATAAATCTTATTTCAAATTAATAAATAATACAATTTAATTTACTTTTTATTTCCTCTTTTATTCTAAATGTATAATGATGTATGTAAATATTTTGCTGTTCATTTAAATAAAATTTGCATTTGTGGTGTGATTTTTGTGTGTGTGAATTTCCATACTGTTTTAATTTTTATTATGTTTTTGATAGAAAAAACATGAATCAAATTAGACAGACCCTGTCTTGTAAAACAGACAAGTTACTTGGATGATAATGAGATTCAAAGTATTGCAAAAATTTCTTTGCTCCCCTGGCTTTTTGTAACGCAAGCTGCTTTGTGGGGTTTTAAGTTCATAAAGCATAAGTTCATTTTCTATAGATTTAATTGCCAAAGATGTTAACTAATCTTGAGCTATTGGAGATTGCAGGTAAGTTTTGATGGATTTTAGCTTGCCACAGTTAGGAATTGAATTCATGTGTCTTTCCATTTTATAGTGGTTTGAAAGATAAGTGCAATTATTTTGTTTTGTTTTTGGCACCTCTCAGAATTTTACCCAAGGCCATATGCCTTGCTGTTTTGTCCTATGGTTTGGCTGTGCTAGATCAATTACTTGTACTTTCATTCTGTTTTAATAAAGAAAATAGATTGCTAAACCATAAGAGTTTTATTGGTTAAATCCCAAAAAAATATACATTTTTTTTTTTATTTCAAGCATCTCATCTGAATCACCCGTTATACAACCTGGTATTTTAATTATTGCTAACATGATTTTCTATATTGGGCAGCATATTTAGCTGTTATAATTAATTTAGATCTCTCTTAATATATATTTATAAGTGGGTTTGTTTTTTACATGTTCAGCCAGTAATAAAGTTAGGTCTGAGATTTTATTAACAATAAACAATGTTGATTGATTTTAAAATGTGTATTTGTATTGAATTTTAAAATTTACTTGCTTTCAATATTTGTTTGGGGGGGCTTTCCCATGTGCTTAAATTAAGTCTTGCAAATAGTATTAATTATAGTTTAGTGAGAAAAATAGTGGGTCATGCAACAATACCAAAAAATGTAATCTTTAACATCACTTTTTAAAACTGCAAATAAACTACAGAAAATATCACACAAGCTTCCTATAAAATAAGTCCTGTAAAATTACCTCACAGTTACTGCAGTTATTCTGTAGATACTTCAGAAAATGTACTTCTGAATTAATGGCTATAAAATAACTTTAAATTTACTGCAGTATTACTACAGATTTAAAGTCTCATTATTTTTGGAATTTATCATTGTAAAATTACTGCACACAAACTACAGTATTTTTGCAGATAATATCTCATGGTATTTTTGGAATAAATTACTTCAAAATTACATCACATTAGCTGCAAATTAACTGAAGTATTTTTATAGTCAAGATTGCACTACAGAAAATCTACAGTTGACTGCAAAAAAACTTAAAAAATACTTCACTTCTGCAGAAAAACTACAGTTCATTTTTAGCTGGGCAGCTTCAATTTATCGTTAATTTTTTGAATAAAACCCAATAAGGAAAAGATACAAAGTATAATTTGTTACTTCAAAATTTACTATGCGTCGTTGCATACTATTTCATGTGTCACATGTTTCAAAAATCATGGAGAAGCAAGATGTGAACATTCAAGTGGTGCTGACAACGTGTTAAAAGAGCTTAAAGGGTCAGATGATTTCAAATTGATCACTTAACTGTCTTGTAGAATCTTTCCGAACCACCTCAAATGCAATTCGATACCGTGCATGCATCTAATAAGCAGAATTTTAAGCTTGTAAACTAAAACAAAGTCATTCAGAGACGTTATAATTCGATACAAAAATTTTGTGGAATCCATTAGCATTTCATTTGTCCTTTAGGTTCTCAAGTGAATTAAAATGACAACATATTCCCAAAATAGGAAGTGTTATTTAATAAGACAATTTAGATAACAATCCAATTAAGGGGTTAATCTTGATACTTTAGTAAGAATTAATTTAGTGATCTGAATGCGGAATTATAGTGTGTACATTGTGCATATGATTTCGAATAATATTGAGACATTTCATATTCAACTATTTGTTATAAAAATTTAAATAATAATAAATAAACTAAAACGAAACTGATTTGCTGACTCTCCAATAAGAATGCTATCCTTATATTATAATTTTTTTCTTAAAATTAAGCAGTTTCTCTTCTGTCAGCTGCCATGTTACAAACTGGTGCTTTTGTAATTAAAGAATTTACAATGAATGAACGTTCAACAACTAAAAATAGTGCAATTTTTCTAGAGTTCACGCCTGTTTGAAGGATTGAGAATTTGGATACAAAATAATTCAATTAATATTGATTCAACAGATTTTCCTTAGAATCATTCGGATTTGTATTTTTTTCCAGGCATATTTTATACATTAAAGACGTAAAAAAAGCAAGCATTTAGATGGGAATGGACGTTTTAATAAAAGCTCTACCACTATTTTAATTCAAGTACTTTCTATATAAATTTTTCTATACGATGACTATTTTACTTCTTCAATGGTTGAATGTTTCTTTAATTTATAGCTTGTTCTTTAATGTCCGAGCTGATAAACGAATGTCAGAGTTGAAGGTTTTGTGATTTGAAGGTACGAGGGATAAAGCGAAGTTTTTCCTTTTCATTTTGTTGTTTCATCCCCATCTTTTAACTCAATGAAAGTAGTTTTTTGACATCTTCTTGGAAATGGGTAATAGAAATAGGAAGCTTTGGAATATGCAGGAATATACAACCAATCTAAGTTTCTAATTAGGCACTGTCTTCGGATTTTTTGAGTTTCCAATCTACTTTTCGCATTGTTAACATGGATTGCTCTTTTTCAGAAAACGGGACATTTCTGAGACCCGAAAATATGATGAAGGACAAATTAATAGGCCACTTATAAGCGGTACGTATAGTTGCATTAAATATGCCGCAATTTAAATATTGCGTTTGTTAAGCGATTCCAGCGCCACTCCAATAGAAGCTAAGAAACCCAAAGCCAATAAACTCAGGATTTATAGAAGAAAACATGATTAAACCTAAATTCTATGACTGTTCGAGACAGTATAATGCGTTAATTCAGAAAACCCTATTGCATGTTTAAAGATCGAGCATATTATTCAAGATTCATCAGGACTAGAACAACAAAGTATAGAACAAGTTATAAGAATTTTAATAATTATACTTGAAATAAACAAAAATGTGGAAAACGATGTTATGCTTCATTATTCAAATGTACCGCATGAGTTGAAATTTTTCAATAAAATTTTTTATTATTAATTATGCCTACAGAAAATTGCTTTATTGACCGGAATTAATTAGAAATAATCTCTGCCTTTGTAAGCGGCGAAATTAAAGTAAGCCTTTTACGACCACGCGAGAATTATAGTCGAGGTGTACTAAGTGTGTCAGTAAATACAATCGAATTTTTAAATCCTTTCTCTTTATGATTTGAACTCTTTCATGTGAGCTGTAGTATATAGCTCGTCAAATAAAGAACTTTTGAAATGAGGCTTAGTGTTTCCTCTATTTACAATATTTTTCTTCAATACGGCAGAATATATTTCTTTCTTTCTGAGAAAAACAATTTAATTTACGGAGAGTATTTTATTTACATAGAAGATATACATCAATAATATATATAATATTATTGACATAAAAGATATACATTCAGTTCCTGAAAATATTTGTTGTTATGGCCCTGTAACAAACGAGGTAAGTAAAAACAACTCGTGTGGTCCAAGGGGTACTCAGAGCGTATCCAAATAGATGGTCAGGGCCGAATTATCAATCAGGCAAATGCCTATGGTCAATACAACTTAGGGGTTCATAACGCCTCGAGACATTTTTTCTTCCGGTATTTTCAGAGTAATCTAATTTTTTACTTTCGCTTGAATAACAAGGTCGTGTACTCGAAAATAATCAAATAAAAATCAATTATCGTTAAAATTTCAGAACGTTATTCTTAGTTTTCCTTTTTTTCCTCCTTCACGTTTTCGAATTCGTTTCCAGGTCAGTGTGGTCCATTTTTTTCAGTTGGCTGACTAACTCATACGTCAATAGCTCTGACAAACCCTGACCTGAATAATTAGAATACTTTAGAAAGATTTTGTAATTTTTTAAATTACTTTTCAAATTAACTTTTTTATACGCGAGATACGAAAACCAACTTTTTGGAAAATAGCCTGCAATTAAATGTTTTGCTATTTCAGTTTGTCGTAGTATTCAAAAAATACTTATGTAGGTATTAAATTGAAATTAATAGGAAACATATGAGTTATTAAGGGGGACTCCGGAACTTGCATAGCCCTAGGGCCCTATTGCATCTTAACACTTTTTTGTGCAGTATAAAAATTATATGTAAGATCTAAATTGTCAGAATGGACGAAATCCGGACGTATGTAATTCTATATCTTTACATTTAAAAGGCAAATTCTGTGACACACTCTTCAAGAAATCTACCAAACCACTGGGACTAGAAACTTGAAATTTGTCAGGCGGTTGCTTCTTGCGGAGTAGGTGCTCAATAAGAAAGGATTTTTTGAAATGTTAATTAGATTGTAAATTATTTTAAAATTCCCTTAAATTTCAACGTTTCTCCGGAATAACTTCGGTTCCTATTATTGCAAAAACACCATTTTTGCATCATATTAAAGAGAAAAAAATTAGCTTTTCAATGACACCAATCTTATTTCCATGTTCAATTTTAATTAAAGTTTCAAAATGTTTTAAAACATGAATTGTAATAATGTTTCTAATGTCTTAAATAAAATTTAAACCATCTCATTATTTCAACAAATCTTTCATTCTCGCGATTTTGCATTTGTTACGGTTGTGATGGTATAAATTGTTTTCTTGGGAAATTAACTCCAAAGCAGAATTTTTACTTTAAAATTCATTGCATTTCTGAAATACTTTACACCTGCTTCTAAGTAATATTTTCTTTAACACTTGGCAACAGATATTTCATTTCAGGTTGTTTTTCTGTTTTCATATTCAAGCATTTAATCTCATGCTTTCCTGCTATTTTAAAATTATGAGGCATGAAAACGCTTTAATTTTTTTTTTTTATTTTGTATGATAGGTAAGTTTTTATTAAAAATTTGGTTAGGCTTAAGAGTACAGCACAGCTGCCAAACTTGAATTTCCCCAAGTGATAACTCATCAAATTTTATATTAGAAACTAGAAATTACAGCCTGAAACTAGGAATTACAAAAAGACAATAGTGTTAGGGAAAACTAACTCATTTTTATATTTTATTGTCTACCTCCTATACTCCCGGGTCTTTTAAATGTCTCGGAATTTTTTACCGCCTCACATTTTGTACCCACTAGTTCCCACTGTTTTTTTGTTCATCTTTCATGAGTTATCGCGGCTGAAGCTGCGACGAGTAATGCTATAATTAATATAAAAAACAAAAATATAAACTAATTTAAACGGGCGAAGCAGCTGGCCCCTGAAGATGGCTAGTATACCATAAAGGAGAAAGTGAACGTATTCCGCAGAAATTTTTTAAAATGTCTGACTTTATATAGTGGTAATAAATCAAACCCTTCAATTAAAACTGATTTTCTGTAATTTGAGAAAAAAGTAGATTTACATTTCCCGCCTCCAAAGTGTTAATCCAGGCTTGCTGATGGTTATAACAATAAGGGGCGATATAACTCGCCAAAACAAACAGCTTTCACCACCCAATGAAGGATCGCAAAGCAAGCTGCGTCCCGCCAGAGGGCGCCTTCACTAGATTATTCAAGACCACTTAATTGGCCCATATCAAGATGAACAGAAATACCTCATAAATGTTGAGATGATATTTAAATACAGTTATGAGCGCATTTTATAGTCAGTGGCGCAGCGATCGGGGGGGGGGGGAAGGGGGTACAAATGCCCCGGGTACCAATCTTTGGGACGCATTTGAATCAAAATATTAAGTAAGTGCGTTAAATTAGTTTTTGAAACAAAATATGATGAGAGGTTTTAAAAATAATATCATTATTTTACCGAGGCCATTTTTTAATTGTCCACGCCGACCCTGCGTACTCAAAGGGTGTAATTGATGCCACGTGTCGGCGGGAAGAAAAGCAAAATAAGTAATACAATATTAAAATATCAATATAAATGCAATAAAATGCAAACAACAGACATAATAAATAATTAAAAATATACATGATAAAAAAATACAAAAACACAAAATAAATAAATAAACTTACATAAGAACAAGCAAAAAATGAAAAATAAATAAGATTTTAAAAAGAAACAGAAGAAAAGAAACAAAATAAAATAAAAAAAAGTATATTCTCATGCAACAGTGCTAGAAAAAAAGTACACTGAAAAAATGAAGCCTCAGATACAATTTAGAAAAGAGAGAGAGATAAAATATCTAAAATATAATTTTGAAAGAGAAAAGAAACAAGAACAACAAAAGAAGAAACGAATTATATAACACAATTTTTAAAAAAATAAAACCAAAATTTCCATAACAAAATTTAGGATAAGAAAAGGCCATCTATATGCAACCATATATTATTTATTTGGGCACCATTTATACTTGTTAAGTCAATGATTACGACTGAAGTAATAATAAAAGTCATATTACTCCCTGGCACCATTTACCCTCGGTACGCCACTCGCCTTGGTTACAAAATGTTAGAGACTCATTTTAAATCAAAATAAGTTCAAAGGTCGAAAAAATATTATGTTTCGTGATAAATTTGTCGAAAAGTGGGCCTAAAAAATTTCTTATGAATAATCAGGGCCATCCCTAGTGTTTTTCAAACGATGCGAGTGCACATGGCCCTCATTCTGATTATCCCACGCAGCTGACTGGTTTTGCAAAATGGAAATTGATCGCAATTATTTATTTAACGTAATCAAAATTTGTTGTCGAGTTTTGCTTTCTGAAACACAATATTGAAATGTTCATTAAGAAATTATTTATTTCAATTATGTCCCTATTTTCTTACTGTTCTGAAAATAATATTGCCCTTACCAGTTATTGTCATATCTACAGAAAGAAATTTCTCAAGATTGAAAATGATAAAAAAAGAAAAATGCTTGAAATTTATTCTTTATTCCAGAACCTCTTTGCCATTTCCCTCCTTCACCATTTTATGTACCGAATCCGAATCAATAAAAAAAACTAAATTATAATCGTATTATCTACTAATTTGCTATAATACGTGCAAAAAATGAAGATTAAATCACATATTGTAAATTTATTCTAGTAAATCGCATACCTAATTGTATTTAGGAAGTAATTATGTTTTTTTTTATTTAAATTATTAACGATTTTTTGTGTGATTAGAATATTTACTTTGTAAGAATAATTTAGTTATTGTTTTGCATTTATTACTTTAGTCCTTACTATACCAAATTGTACTACGTAATAGATAGGAAAATACAATAAATTCCATATTCCCCGTCCAGTGGAGCTGTATTTTTATAAATCAGAAATTGTGAACGGAGTTCTTTTTTCCATCCTGTGTTGGATATATGCTAATCATGCATTTAATGAACTGAAATTTTCTTCGGATATTTGACTCGACAAGACATCGAATAGTTTATTATAGAAGCAATATAAAAATTGAGTTATGTACTTGAAAAGGTATTTTAGATTTTATATCAGTAATATTACATTTTTTAAAGTGGTAAAATATTTTTATCGGAAAATCTCGTCTAGTTATTAGGTTGTATAGCATCATGTATTTAATGCTTCAAGACACATTGATGCTAAGATAGGAATGCGTGAAACACGCGTTTGTTTCGTTGCGATTTTTAAAGAAGGAGAGAGGGCAAATGGGTAAAACCGGGTAAATTGATTATCGCGTTATTAGTTCTCTTTTCTAGTGGACAGATTGCGAATTAAACTTCACTAGTCAAAAAGAAAGAATGGTCCAGTGGTAGTGTTGTAGAATTCACTACATCTGTGAAGGCTTGTTTATTTTAAGACATCAAAAACTCGCAATTCGTTTGATTTCAAATTATATTTACTTAATAAATATTACAGTTATAAAAATTATTTTTTGTCCAGCTCAAAATACGTTTACTAAGATTTTATATCCTTTCAAACAATAAGAAATTAGTCCAATTGTTACGCGATTATATTTCGTTTTTTAAAACATCTGCACTCGGATTAAAACCGGGTACTACAAGTGGTGCTAAACCGCGTCAGACAGAATTGATAATTCTTTCGCTGAAGAAAATAAGAACACATCAGACGTTTATTGTTCACATTTAGTGCTACATTTTCTAATTTAAATATAAATACAAAGGATGGATTCAATGTAAAAACCCTTTAGCTGGACGAATGAAATCTTCAGAGGCGCGGAGGGAGAAGACAACTGCTTTGCATGTGAATTTTACAACTATTGTTTTTAAATAGCCACAGAAAATACAAATGTCTTCTATTTATCCACCGAAGACCAGGCTTCCCTTATTTCCCGCAAACTTAAAACGTGTATCCGGTTTTACCCGACTAGCGTGGTAAAATCGAGAGGTTTTGCCTTTTTATATAAAAAGGTATTGATAAAAAAAAGTAATGAAACTATGATTTTTCAGGAATGCTATGTCGTATTCCGTTAAACAATGAATATTTTAATAACATTTGACGAGCTCTATGTCAAATAGTTAAGCTCCAACAAGCCTTCGAGTCTTAGCTACCCGGTTTTTGCCCTCTTTCCTGTACAGTGGCGTAACTGCAAAATGTGAAAGGGGTATACATGTCCCCGCGCTGCCAATGTAAGGAGGGGGTGGGGCTGAAGTCAAGATTCTATATATGTCACTTTTTAAATAAAATTTTGATGAGAGGGTGTAAAAATGATACCGTTCTCCGGGTGCCATTTACCCTCAATACGCCACTGGCAATGGTGACAAATAGTAAGGGCGTTTATGTCACATTTTAAAGCCAAATACAATCAAGGCACTAAAAAATAATATGTTCCGGTAGTAGTTTATAAATGCTAAGCCACTGATTATGATTAGGGGAGGGGACGAAAAATTCATATTATGACCCGGGAGTAAATTACCCTCCCTACACCACTTTTTATCGTTATTATAATTAAAAGTGAATTTTTAAAAATAATGTAAAGACATATAAAACATTATCCTGCTACATTTTTTTATACTAGGGGTTCAGATCTCCTTAAAATTGGAAAACTATGCATGTAATACTTTGTTTAAAAGTTCTCTTCAAATGCTTTTTAAATTAAATTTTAAAACTAATAAATGTTAAGTAGAGAAAACAACTTCTAGCCGGTACAATTTTTTGTATACCAATATAAATGTGTATGTTTCAAAATATGTTTCAGGTTATTTAAACCTATCTTGGAAAAAGAATTTTCGATTTCGCGAAAGGGGTTTAATATTTGTTGGTCATAAAATTGCTCGCAAATTACGATACGATTTTCCTTGAAAGATTTTAATTACTGACCGTCTCGATAGATTGTTCCGATACTGGTAAACTTATGTATTGAAGAGAAAAATATATAATCAGCTATTTGTTGTTCTACTTTTACTCCAAAGAATATAAAACGCTTCTCGCTTAAGTAAACTTAAATACATATATTTTTTATATGTCTTGAAATTTATATTAATTCACGTTTTATATGTAATAGAAACCATTAAAAGAAATACATTTGTAAAATGTCATTTTGCTTCTTTTTGACAATTTTAGAAAAATTGCATGTGGTTTTTTTTCTCTAGTTATGTGTCCAATATTTAAAAATTTGATAAGTATGAGTTAACATATTATGCTTGGTGATGCATCCCGAAAGTTGCATTTATATTTAATAAAAATTTTTTCAGCATTTCCTATGAATGTAAATTTTATTTTTACGTTATCACTTTCAAAACGCGTTGTTCGATTATTTTTTAAAAGTTGGTATAAACGTTCATTGCGGTCATTTACACAACGCAAATTTAAGAATATTCTTGTCTTTTTTTATTCTGTTTCAAGATGGTGTCTTTTTAATTGTTACGATGCTTTGGCGATTCAATGGCGAGTTCGGCAGCATTATAACATTCGAATCATTTTGGTGAAGGTAAAACATTTCATTGTAATTTTGTTAAGACTGGTAAAAGAAGGTTATTTTTTTGTAATTATGTGAATAATGTTAAATAATTCGTAAAATAAATAGTGTAAATAATTCCTATTCAATTAAAAATTAATAAATTGTTAAAAAACTTCAATGTAGACTTTATTTTTTGTAGGCTTTGTAGACTTTATTTTTTCAATGTAGAGATTTATTTTTTGTAAGTTGGGGACTACAGTTCACAAAAATACTAGTAGCTACTTATATGCCACAAGATGGTTGTCCTCTGTATATGATGTATACAGGATGAATTTTCATAATTACCTAACAGGATTCGTACCCTGGAAGAAACAGTTTTGCCAACAACAAGTATTTTTTAATTCAATTACTGATCTTCAAATATCTCTCGTTGAATATTATTTAACCTCTCAGTAATTAATAGATATTTATTGACCGAGAGAAGCGAGGACCAGTTTTAACTCTACCATTTAGCATTTCGTTTCTTTGTAAATTTTTTTGTTGCACAGTTACGAAAAAACGCATTCATCGATTTTCTTCGATTCTTTCAAGAATGTTCAGTGAAGTCATTAAAGACAACATGCATACAAGGTTTTTCATTGTTTGATCCGTTTCAAGATTGCGGTCGTTTCTCTGTCTGGTGAATTTGGAACCATTAAAACATTTGAGTCATTTTGGTACTGGCGAGACATTTAACTGTAATGTTTTGAAAACTGATAAAGATTTGCATGTGACAACTCAGTTATTATTGCATGGTTAGTTAATATGCGTCTGTTATCTCTCGCGGATTTCCAAAATATAGGAAACAAGATTTTAATAAATATAAAAGCTTTAAACTTTTATAGAGAAAACTTTTCACTTCTAAAATTACGAGCTGGAATAATCGACGTTGCTCGGGATAAAAATATTTTCAAGTCTAAGTTCTTAAAATACTTTAAATTAATGTTACTTTTAATAATTAAACTTTCGCAGCAAAGTCCTTCTTTGATTTTTGTGGTCCACTCCCGTGTAATATGACGTATTCGGGCCAGCAGCAGAATTCATCGCATTTTTTTCATTCCGTAGATTCGTCCACCTGGCTACTAATCTAGCCGTTCTTGGTAAACATTTTTCCTTCTCCATCTTTGATTGATACGGAAATACCAGACGTTCGTTCATATCTCGGTTTTTATTGGCGTTCTCCGGAGTACGATTCTCTTCTTTTTAGTGATTTTGTGACTGATGAGAAAAACACCTAAACAGAGCTATAGACCTGTCACCGAAATAAAGAATCTTTTTTCTACCGTTAATCTGGGTTGCTACCATTAGTTCTGATCTGCGCTAAATCTAATACCAAATTTGATGAGTTGTCGCTATAGAAACTACAAGTTTGGCAACAGTAATGTGCTTTTAAGCCAAACCCCAATTTGAAGGAAAACTTTCTTTTTATGCAATATACAAAAATTTGAAAGCGTTTTTATTTTTAATGTTTAAATAGCAGGAAATCATGAGATTAAATGTTTGAAGAGAGAATGAAAATCATTTCAGCCTACCTCACATGCAAAAAAAGAACCTGAAATCAAATATTTATTGCCAAGTTTAATATAAATACAAAAGTATTGTTAGGGAAAATATTACATTGAAGCTGGTGCAATAAAAAAAAAATAATTAATGCTACAAATACGAAAGTGAAAATTTGGCTTTGGAACTTAATTTGCTATGTAGAAAATTTTTACTATCAAAACCGTAACAATCGTAAAATAAAGTGAATAAGAGTTTCTGAAATAATGAGAATGGTTTGAATTGTATTTACAATATTGAAAAAATTTTTACAAATCATTTTAAAAACTTTTTGAAAAATTATTCGAAATTGAACAATATGTCGCATGGAAATAAGATCTGTGTCATTGAGAAGCTAATTTTTTGAACTTTACTCTGATGCTAAAATAGATTTTGTATGATAATATGCTCCGAAGTTATTGTGGAAAAACGTACAAATTTAAGGTAATCTTTGATTAATTAAAATCCTGGAAAAATCCTTTTTTAATAAGCACATACTACTCAAAAAGAAACCACCTGACAAATTTCAAGTCCCAGTGATTTGTGAGATTCGATGATGAATCAGTAAGTAATTTTTTCTTTTATATATTGTTCTATTCTAGGTACAAAGACTTCTCACTGCCTGAGCCATACGTTTAGACGCCGATCAGTTCTGGTAGAGATTTAATAGGAACATTATTGTTTGCAATCAGGCTGTGCGAACAAGAATTTTTTGAGAGAAAGTTTTATTTCTTGAAGTGGAAAAATTGTTAAAACTTTACATTTTTCAGATAATGTAAAGACTTTATCTTATTCTTTCTGAAAAATTTGTTGTGTTCTTTTAGTTTTCCAAAATTATTTGAAAACCAACTTTGGATTTGATCATACAGAAGAATTTACTTTTTTTCAAAATTAATTTTCAAAGTCATGCAGTAATAATCGAAGCCTTTATTTTATGAATTGAAACACATTTAATACCTTTCACACATAAACCGACTTTGGTAGAAATGAAGGAATGCTATTATTTATGTTTGTAATGAATTCTTTGCACAGAGCTGAAGAAGGAAAAGGGAATGTCAATCATCTTTGTTTAACCCTTTAACGGGTTACCAAAAACAGTGGCGTAGCAGTCATTTTCGCCCTATCTTTCATCATCAGTGGCTCAGCTCGTATGAACGGCGTCCAGATCATGTTATCTTTTTTTTCGGCTCCTCATCGTATTTTATCTTGAACAGACAAAAACGTCTTAACTTTTTGTCACCACGGCTACTGCCGTAGCGATAGTAAATGGCGCCTAGAAAATGGAGATTCTTTTTAAATCCCAATCGCCATCAGTGGCCTAACAAGCGTAAATAGCACCCGGGTAATGTTATTATTTTTTACGTCTCCTCATTATATTTTGCATTAAAAGAGGCGTACAAACAGTAGGTTTTGTCTATAAGGCGCCCATTAAAACTGGTGCCCGGGTCAACTATACCCTCTTGCCCCACGGTCGCAACGACACTGACCAAAACCTAGCCCTAACTGGGGTTTGTACGTTTCATCTCTATTTTCTCTTTTCCTTTTCTGGTTTGCCCGTATTTTTAATTCTCGAAACAACATTATCAATATTTTTCTTCAGATGGCGTAGCTTATGCATGCAACTGAAGTGCTTTCTATCCGGTTCTTTTGTTGAAGTGAATTTTTTTGGCCCTTATCCGGATTTCCTGGAGCTTCTGATTAAAAAATATTGACCATTTAAGGGGTTAAGATGTAATAAAGTTTTGCAAGAAGAGTCTTGATTTCTTCGAAATCACATTCCAAAAAATAGAAGTAAAAATTTGTAAATTTAATATTTTGTCAAATGTTTTTCGGTCATTATGTAGCTCATTTGTGTACTTTCGTCTCAATAAATACTATATCTCAATATTTTAAAATACATCACTTTTTTAAATTACAGAGCAAAAATACTGAGGAGAAATGCAGATTAAATATAGAAACAGTAACTACATTTATTCACAATTTCTAGCAATATTGGGGGCTTTCTGGGTTAGAACCGGCGACCACACTTTTTCCAAGCATATACTAAAATGCAAGTAGCTTTTAACAGTAGTACAACAAAAGCAACAGACAGTTTCAATCCGCCTAGTCAAATAGTCCTGGAAGGATCTGATTGTAGTATTTCGAAAATAACAAATATATTTGAACACACAATATATTTTTAAATACCAATATTCGACATTTTCTGAAATAAAAATCTACTTTCATACCAAAAGTTTTCTTATTTAATAGAGTGTTTTTTTAAAAATTTGACTTCAATGTCACTCGAGGAGAGACAGAATGGAAATCTCTGGTGGGATTTTGTGTATGAACCTTTTTACAAGATTTTTGGCAAAAATATCAGAAGTCATGCACTCATTTTTTTGGCACACTGCATTACGTTTTATCGGCGCATGCATAAGTACTCAGTTCCCGAAGCCTTAGCACTCACTTAGTTGCCCCTACTTAATTTCGGAGACTAGGCAACTGGACATCCCCTACAATATTTTTAAACTAACAAAAAATAAGAAATTTAGTAGAAATTAAACTACACTGTGTAATCTTTAAAGTGAATTAGTTATTTAGAAGAAACTCTACTTATTGCAATGGTTCTCATGACACGACTTCCGGAAAATTTCTGCAGATCTTCAACGATCATGACACCTATAACCCAAATCCATTTTTTTTGTTTTTGCCCCTGCTATCTTCTGAACACGATAACAAAAGTAATTTTTATTTGATTTTAATCAGCGTGGGATATGTTGTAAGGATAGTAAAAATATATCCAGATCTCTTAGATGGGCTATCCAGCTCAAAGGCGGTGAAAATGATAGGGGGTTAAAATTTCCATTTCCCAATAATTCCTTTAAAATTGAAAATAGAAAAAAAATTCAAATTAGGCGATTTATTGTCTATCATGAGGAACAATTTTTGTTTTGAAAGATCCAATTGCTTTGAGGTAATGAGTTGAAAAGCAATTTTCAATTCCCCCGACTTATCATTTCCCCCAATGACAAGAAAATATTAATGTGGTGAATTATCGTCTTATCATAACTAACAAATCTTAAATTGAAATCTTTTTAACAGCTGCAATTGCTTAGAAGTTATGAACTGAAAAATGATTTTCTTTTCTCCTCCCTCCGCCAACTTATCCTTTTACCATAACTGCATTACGATTGAAGATAAAAAAAATTCCAAATAGTCGAATTATCATGTTATCGCAACGAACAGTTTTTATGTTGCGTGCCTTTTGATAGTTGCAATTGATTAGAAATTATGAGCCGATAAGTGATTTTCAATCCGCATCCTTCCCGTTTGCGTTGCATTACAATATGTGTTAAACAGTACATTTTGTTGAAATGCTCCCGTCACTCGCTTTCGCTTCCACTTTTTAAACACTATATATTAGATGATATACCCTACATTGGTGCAGATTAAAATGGTTTCATGTATAATATTTTTAATTTAAAAACTACCATTATATAAAAATTATGATGCAAAAATCCATTTCTGATTTCAAACGTTTTTTATTTATATTGAGAGTATCAATTGAACCGGCGATTTTTAAAAACAGCCGATATAGCTAATTTTCTCTATAAATTAGTAATTATTTGTTATATAGGTGCTACAAATTTTGTCATTGGCTATGTCTGCATTGATCAATACGTAATATTTCACTACTTTTGGAACATTAACGTAAAGGAATCTACCTTTTCCTTCCAGCTTGCTGAAAGGGATTTTTTTCCTGTAATTATCAGTTCATACTTACCAGACGAATTTGAATCCGTATATGTTTTATTTCATTCGAGTTTTACCATTTTATACTTCCAGTTTGTTACTGCGTTTCAAATTTTATTTGGCATGAACAAAATAACAAAATATTATTTAGATAGACTAAAAATGAGATTTTAAATAATATTTATAACAGAAATAATTTTGTTTTTACTACACTATATTTTAAGTGAAATATTTAAAAATCAAGTTTCAGCTTAATGTCTCATATTTGTATTTTTGCAAAAACCTCTGTCCGTGAATCTGATATTATTTAAATTCATCCAATCATAGAAATGTATCATCGCATTTTTAGATCTCAAGTTTTGATAATTCAACCATATCAAGTGATAAAACTAATTTGTAACCAGCCAAGATATAAAAATCCAAGCTATAAATAAAAGGAGTCATAATATTTTTGCGTAAGGTATGTAGAGATTTTAAAAATTTAAAAATAATATATTTATATTTAAAAATTGGTACAAAATTCATAAACACGACCGATTATTTGATCTGAATCACTATAATGATCTGAAATGTCTGAATTCTATTCGAAATCATTTGCAATTTTTTTAAAAATAATTGTGCATTCAGGTTAATCTGTTTTATTTAATATTTTGTGTTATTTTGGGTAGTTGTTCACGCTAATTTCTCAATAAAATAGCTTTTGATAATCGTAGGAAGAAAAGTAGATACATCATCAGAAAGAAAAAACATATTTCATTCTAATGAGGTTTGTTTCGAACGTCTAACGTTATTTCCTTAATTTTAAGAAAAGTATTTAAAATAGTCAATTTACTTCCCAAAATTGCAATCTAAAAACTAATATCCCTCCATCTGAAGTTCTAATTTTGTTATCGCTTTCAAATTTTATGAGGTCATAAATTGAACAGGTATCTTGAATTTAAACCGACAACGGTTAAAACATATTATTTCGTTGAATTTCAATTAACTTTCTCCCATGATGAGCAAAAAGATTTAAGACTTAATTTTAAAAAAATTTATTTTTATATATAAATAGTTAAATGTTTACATATTTAAGTTTTATAAAATAGAGTGGTGAAATGATTATATTTAGTAATGAAAACGTTTTCGAAATATATGCAGACTGTTTAAATGCATCATTTTACATCGAAAATAGAAAAGTTAATGTAACATCAAAACTTCTCGTACGAGTATGCTGAAATTTTGCATAGTCTTGTCACATAGCCATCTGCTTCGATTATTGCTAAAATTCATAAGTGTTGCTATTCGAAAATTTTTAACATCAATTTTGATAAAATATTTCATACACTCAAAATAATTTTAAAATAAAAAGTGAAAATATAAAATGTGCAGAATAATTCATAACATTACATAAAAAATATAGGTCAATAATTATATTATTTCTCAAGATATGACTAAAAATTCAAAATTTTACTTTAACATTAAAAACTCTAAATTCCATGTGCTTAAAATTGCGAAAAAGAAATTGCTGGGATGATGAAACTTGGCTTTCCAGCATAATTTTTTATTTAGCTTCGAAATATTTTAAGAAAAATTTGTGTTTCTATTGGAAATTTTAAAGTTAGTGTTATTATAAATATGTATATGACCCCTTATGGAAATTTTAAACATGAAACCTATTACTAGATCTTATTTGCTGAAAATTGGTACCTTTTGTTTAAAGGTACCAATTTTAAAGTTAGTGTTATTATAAATATGTATATGACCCCTTATGGAAATTTTAAACATGAAACCTATTACTAGATCTTATTTGCTGAAAATTGGTACCTTTTGTTTTAATACGCGACGGACGACGGTAAAATAATGCGGGGTCGATCTTTTCTATATTCCGCGACTGTACCTAAACGAGACGCGAAGGAGAAAAAGAATCGATGCACACAACTTTCTCTTTTCGTTCTGAGAGCGAAAGGGATCGCACCCGAGGTAAAAAATTGTTTACTGCTGATTGTTGTGCAAGGCAAACAGAAAGTAATCCGAATGACGCATAGGAACACATGCTGTGTCATTCGTCGGTGGAAAGCTTGAAGTACACCCGTTTCTGTATTGTCAAATAACCTGTCTTAGACTAGGAAAAGGAAAATCATTATTCATTAGAACTGGGGTGTAGCGGGGGCGGAAAGCCGCTCCGGCACTGCTTTTTTCATGAGAAATAAATAAGAAAAATTGTGAAAACGTCCTTGAAACAGAGCGAATTTTGTCCCCTAGGTTAGAGCGTTCCGGCACTTATTCTAGAGTGTCCCGGCACTGCTAATTTTGCGACTACACCACTGGTGAAGAGCCTTATTATAAAGAAATACCTCATAAAATTTCGACAGTTCGGCAAAATTCAACGCTAGCTGCATCTAAAGGGTAATGGTTCTGTAATCATTATTATGTTGCAGGCAATTATACTTTTCAATGCAAACTGCATATGACTGGTAAGGCCGCATAAGAAATTCAAGAAGGCCGCATTTTTCCAATCCCTACTTCAGAACATTAAGGCTGAGAAGAAATACTTCGGGACTGGCACTCAATATTTAAGCAAAGCAAATAATTAAGCCACTCAATATTTCAGTGGAGCTAAGCTCTTCTGACACCATTGTCTAAGGCCTCCCACATGATGGGGCCTCGTTGTCTTCTCGCCTTCGCCATTCTAAATGATTTATAACTATTATTTTTAAAAGAAAAAAAATTGAATTCAATAATTAAATCAATTTAATAAGTGGATCCAATTGAAATTTAGCTTTTTTCTTATTTGAAATTCTTAACATAGCGGGATCACGGGTGTGCAGCCTGTGCCGTTGCAGAGGGCGTCGAGCGTGTAAGGGCGCTGATTTCTCGTTCTAAATATAAACATGGCTACCTAATGGAACATAATAAAAAAGAGAGCCATTGGAAAGCAAACCGAATTCTCAATTATTACAGTTAATAAGTACAGCAAATATTTATAGGTAATTCTTTTAACATTCGTAGAGTCACGGAAAAAACGAACCTCCAAATATTATCCTGCCATCGTCCATCGCAAGAGAAAACAAAAGATACCAAATTTCAGTGAACAACGTCTACTAAACGATTCCGTTTCTAAACATTTATTTAGGGTTCACCAACATATTTATAATTGCACTAACTTCACAATTTCCAATTGCAACTACAAACGTTTTCTTCGGATTTCAAAATTGCATCAAACGTTATGCTCCAATACCAAATTTTATGATTCACACTTTATTGGTTTCGAAATTATAAGGAAAAGAAATTTTGAGCCTCTAATATTAAAGTAAAATTTTGAATTTGTGTTTATATCTTAAGATATAGTAAAGTTATTCACCTAGAACTTTTTCGATGTAATAATATGAAGTAGTATACACATTCTGCGCTTATTTATTTTTATTTAAAAATATTTAAAATACAGGAAATATTTTATTAAATTTGATATTTAAAGATTTTTTAAAAGCATCAACCCAACATTTTAACATTAATCGATGCAGAAAGCTATTTTATATGTCTATGAAAAATTTTAGCTTATTCGAAAAAGGAGTTCTTAACTTACATTAAATTTTCTATTTTCACCATATAATTAAAAAAAGTAACATCTGTCTTTCACTTAGTTATGTAATACATGTGGATCAAAATCAAATTTTTTGAAGAAAATTTCATTTTCGCAGAGTTTTGTACTGAATCTACTATTTATCGGTTGTAAAAAAATGCAATGTAACTTTTAAGATGTTTTTTAATCATTGAAATAAGCTTACATTCTGCCACCGATATTTAAACGCCAACAGCGAGCTTTACCATGTAAATGCATAGACAGCCCTTTTTATATCGTGAACACTGAATGTCTAATATCTTCCGATCTTTTAATGGTCAGTGAAACAAAATTAATATCTTGGGTTATTTTTTATGAGAAATTTATTTATGTTATGAAGTGTTTACCCAGCATCTTGTTTTACAATCCGATTATTTATTTTATGGTTCCTTAAAATGGCTACGGAATGTTTTAGCCACACTGTACTTAGATATTCAAAAAAATTAAGTATTTAAATAGTTTTACAGACGATAATAATTAAGTTCTAAGTCGAAGTGAGATATCACCTATGTTTAGTAAAAAAATGTAGAGTTGAAAATATATAAAAAAATCTACCACTTTTAAAACTGTTGACATTTTTAAATGATACTTCGATTTGAAAGATTATAAAAAATATTTTACCACTTCTTATATTGCAGGAATTTCTATATAAGATTTCAAAATTTGTGTTGAGCAACGGCGGCTCATATTGTTGATAATTTCTTTTATTCAAAGCTTAGATTTTTATTCCTGGGCTAGTAGATGAAAATTAGCGTTAAAGTTATTTGGTATGGATGCGATTTTTTATTTGGTATGGATGCGATTTTAATATGTGTCTGTTACAATATGAGAAACTAAAAGATCTAAGATTGAATTATTAGTACTGTCAGTTACAGCAGGGGAATAAGTAAAACAATGGAAATGCAAATAAAGTATTATTTACTCTTGTCTCGGGCCCCTTCTCAACCCACGGAATACAGCAAGTTTCCGTAGTTGATTCAGAACAGTACTGCATCATCAATACTTGAAATTAAGACATCTTCATGAGTATGAGATACATTAAACAACCTTTTCGCTATCGCCATTTCTGTATGTTCAACAAAATGTATCATAGTTATGACAAGTCAAGTTAGGTATTATTTTTTATACTTGTTTTAATTAAGGATGAGGATATCTAGAGAATTTAGGTTTGCATGTGATAAATGACAGCAGTGCCCTTGCTGTGAAAAATTTTATTAATACTTCATTTCACACATTTCCAACGAAAACCAATCTAACTTACACCATATTGCATGTTTGTTGTGGATAAAAGGAAATCTTTATTATTGTATATTCCTGATATTTTATTTCCATTCGAGTTATTATATTAGAGAATTATGACGAGCACATTAGGAATAAATCGATGACTTCTGCTAAGGACCTATTATTCAAGATTCCTCGAGATAAGAATGACATGTTTAAAATGTTTTTCGAAAAATTTATCAAATGCGATTTGAATCAATTACAAATTTCTGATTTTAAAATTTTATTTCCGGTTTTATATTTTTTAAAATGAAGTTTCGTTTTATTTGTGGGTGCAATAGTAGTTGCAATTTAAGATGCTTTTCTTGTAGAATAATCCGACAAAATATGCATTATTCCTTTAAGATTTTTATTTCCCCGAATTTTGGTATCTTTATTTTAAAGTGATATGACTTGGTTGTGAAAATAATTTTAAAGAAATTAATATATATTACGGTATTACTGTCAAAAATCATAACTTATTATTATAATTTTACTTATTTTGAACTGATATCATTTCTTCGGATGAATATTTTTTAAAAATTTAAAATCAGGACACAATTAAAGGGAAAAATTGTGAGCACCTTCACCATATTTTCGAAATTAATAAGAAATTATTATGGCAGTAATAGTATCTTTTGTTGCGTACACGCATTGAGTAAAACTAAATAAAGCGGAAATGAAGATTAGTTATTGATAAAACACATATAATCGTACCGAAAAATGTTTAGTACCTTAACATATCATTTACCCTTTTTTAAAAAGGTTTTCTTAGATATTTCTAAAGAATTAATTGATTTCACAAACAATTCATTTTTTGGATGTTTTGATAAAATTTCATGCAATAGAGATCAAAATTATTTTCGGTATTTAGCATGTACGTTAAAGTTTCAACATGTAATTTAGTTTATCTCTGGTCCGTTCTGTTGGTCATTAAACTAAAACAACGTGCGGTAGCTCAATCAGATCCTGGCAAACAGAGAAAATATTCTTCTACTTTATCAATACTATTATAGAAAACATTTTCATTGATAGCTGTAAATATTTCATTCCTTATATGAGATAATGGTGCAGAATTTGGTCTCCAATGGACGATTTTTCCTTCCGTAATGTTCTTCCTCATCAAATAGTTCGTTTTCAACCAAATTGATTTCGGAAAAATTCTGACGAATATATTGCCTATACACACTGTGATGGGAGGGTAATGTGGTACAAACTGTGGGTTGGGTATTTGAAAAAAGAGTTAACTATACTTATGTGGATGGCGCACAGGTATGCTGAAGATCCGCCGTCTATGTCGGGCTGCTGTACCTTAAATCAGTCGTCGGGGATCAAACATTCTTCCGCTTGTATGGTTCGAAAGTTTGGAGAGGGGGTGCCAGCTCAGGTGTCATCTTCTTCATCTGACCAGAGTTCAAAATTTCTTGGATCGTCTCAAATTAACCCTCGAGTTGCTTCAAAGGAGGACGTTTATTAACTAAACTAAGACGCATGGTATGAAGTGTATCTTACGATTACTGGAATCGATTTTATTTTCTTTTAGTTTGATGTTTCCCAATAAATGGATGCAAAAAATTCATTATTCAAATCCTACAATGACTCATTCGAAAAAGGCAACAGCACATCAGTTATTATTGTCCTGCATTTTGTTTTAGAACAAGTAAATTTGGCTCAGCAATATGCTTTAATCTATTTGAAGGTACAGTCGCGGAAAAAAATAGATCCACCCATCATTATTCTGCAATCATTCATTGGGCATGATTAAAAAGGTACCCATCTCCAGAAAATAACGTATACTAAAATATTTTATGTATAACAATTTCATAAGGGGTCATATAAATATTTAAAATTGCACAAACTTCAAAAATTTAATTGCAACAACTATTGCCGATGACATTAATACTTTTCTAATGAAAAAATACACCAAGAAATATATTTTGGTAAATCTGCCATGGACATATCTGAATATATTAGACATTTTGTTTTCTAAATAGAACAGGGGTCGGCTCACAATTAGATAGAGAAGTTCTCTGCTTGCGTTTAAATGTTGGTAGTAGCATTTTAAATTATTTCGAACTTTAAAAGTTATTTTCAAAGTAATGATCTACATTTTACAATCGGTAAAACTCGATGCGCTAAAAAAGAAATAGTGTAAAATTTCACCACTTTAATTTATAAAATTTTAATTAATATTCATAGATAGTTAAATATTAATATATTTATGTTTTATAAAATAGAGTCGTGAAATGATTATGTTTAGTAATGAAAACATTTTCGAAATATATGTCGACTGTTTAAATGCATAATTTTACAGCGAAAATAGAAAATTTAATGTAACTTCAATACTTCTCGTACGAGTATGCTGAAATTTTGATTAGGCTTGTCAATTGGCCATCTGCTTCAATTTTTGTTAGAATTTATAAGTGTTGCTATTGAAAAATTTTTTCACAACAATTTTGATAAAATATTTCCATTGCTTAAAATTATTTTAAAATAAAAAGTAAAAGTGTGAAATGTGCAAAATAATTCACACTACTACATAAAAAACAATCTCGGTCTATAGTTACATTATTTCTCAAGATATCAGTAAAAATTCAAAATTTTACTCTAACATTAGAAACTCAAAATTTCATTTGCTTATAATTTCTAAACAAAAAATGCTGCGATGATGAAAATAGGTATTGCATCATAAATTTTTATTTAGTTTTAATGTTTTTAGAGAAAAATGTGTATTTCCATTGGAAATTTTGAAGTTAGTGCTATTATAAATATGTATACCACCCCTTATGAAAAATTTAATTATGAAGTGATTTACCAGACCTTATTTCCTGAAAATTGGTACCTTTTGTTTTGATACGCGATGAACGACGGCAAAATAATGTTGGGTGGATGCTTTTCTTCCCGCGACTCGTACAAACCATTGATGGAATGACTTGTTATGCAGTACGGTGGTAACACCACAAACCTTCAGCTGCAGCTAATTTACTTCGGCCTCTTCAAATTGCTTTTTCTTAAAGTATGATTTGACATTTTTACTCGAAATTGTTCTGCCACTGTACGTTTATAATTGGTAGATTCAATTTATTTTTTAACTTCAGTTTCCCTACTATTTAAATCGAAAACACACTCCTACATTCTACACATTCATTTTCACTGTTAATGTTGCTGGTACTTGCTTCTATGAATGGATATTTTAATTTTAACTTCTTATTAAAAACGCATTTTCGCAAATCCGCGACATGGCAAATCAAACATATATCTTTTTATTTCAAAAATATCGTCCGTTGAATCAACTTACGGCGCAGCGGGGAAGGATAACTTGCAATCCTGATGCGCGGTGGCACGAGCGTCTGGAACAATACTTGATATGTTTTTGAATCGAAACTCTAGGAATTTAAATTCATGAAATACTGTTCGATAAAAAGTTGAATATTAGACATTGTGATAAACTAATTTAATTTTGTATTCCCAAAGCAGTATATATTTGTGTACTGATTATATTTTTCGATTAGCCAGGACTAAGACTAAAGACAAGATAATAACAGTTTATTTTTATTAGCCAGGACTAAGACATAAGACAAGAGAATAACCTGTTTTTAATAACCAGGACTAAGACTAAAGACAAGAGAATAACAGTTTTTTCGATTAGCCAGGACTAAGACTAAAGACAACAGAATAACAGTTTTTTCGATTTGTCAGAACCAAGACTAATAACAAGAGAATAAAATTTTTTTATATTAGCCAGGACTAAGACTAAAGATGAGAATAACAGTTTTTCGATTAGCCAGGAATAAGACTAAAGAGAATAAGAGTACTGTTCTGATAAAGCCACTCCGAATGGTCACCTTTAACCTTTACGGTGTCATTTTGAAACTCCTATTCAACCTATTCATTTTAGTCTTGGTGTCTATCTCGCAAAAAAATGCTCTCTAACATGAGAGCATGCGACATGAGACGAGAGTATGAGAACATAGAGAGCATTTTTTTGCTTCGCGCTATCTTATGCTTGACTGCTCTTGATTTCCTTCGATTTATATTGCTTCTGGGATCGAAGACAAGGGGAGATTTTTTCTACGCAATGCTTGAATTCTGCGATCCTCTATATCAGAAACCTAACTTTATTTAGTGTGTTTTTCGCCAGATATTTAATTCTAAAAGTTAAGTAATTGATTTTGCATGGGTTTATTTTCTTTTAAATTAAATTAACAATAATATGAAGGGAGGAGTAAAGAAAGAAGGGGTAAAGAACTGAAGGATAAAATGTCAGTGCACATATTATATCCCATTAACAGTGTACCTGTTTGGGTATTTCTCGTCGAACGACAGGGAATCTTCTGACCTCTGCTCACTTTGGGTTAATCGGTCCTGTGAGAGATTTTTTCAACCATGCTTTCCTATGCATGGCTGCTCTTTCTTTTCTTCAATTTATATTGTTTCTGGTATCGTGCACTGATATGTCTGGCGGCTTCACTGTTACAGTTGTCAATTTTATTGAATAATTTTTTGGCACTTTTGAGAATAAATTCTTGCATACTCTTTATTGATAGGAATATATAATATTTTGTTCCTACTGAACCATGGCAATTTTGAAATTTGCCTATCTATGGTTTTTTGAAGAGTTTCAAGTCTTTTCATGTGGATGTGAGCCACAGTGACCCTTCTCAGTGATTGCAATAAGGATATGTATTGACGAAATTTTGTTGCTTAACGAAAGTTTGGAATTCCGAATTGAAAGGTTCTAAAGCTGGGCTTCCGCATCTATGAATTTCTTTCTTATATTATTTATATGTTTTTTATAGTTTAATTCTTGGTCTAATATCACACAAAGATATTTCATCTCGCTGTTCCATACATAACCGTTTTGAAAAGTTTAGAGAGAGGAAGGACTATTTTTTGTGATATATACTGTTTAGCATTTTTTCACATCGATCTTTATCTTTCGGCATGTAAGCTATTATTTCTGTTGAACCATGTGAGCGGATTGGGTCTGATCAGCAAGCTTCATAACTTAGTAAACTTACTTATGGTGGTTAAACGAAAACGAGTCTGGAGAAAAACATAAATAATTCCAAGGTTAAAAAACTATTAAGGAACATGAAAGGCGTAGTTACAACTGCTGTATAATCGAAAATATTCTATGCTGATATGAACTGGATAGAAACAGTTATATAAACTGCAAAGATACGTGGAAGTTAGATATGAAATATAACAATTTAATCTCCTAAAAATAAGGTGACTGTACATCCATTCAACACATATGAAGATATCCACTCCGAAGAAACTGGATGAAAAATGAAAAAGACATGACACAACTACAAGATCTTCTAGCCTATTTTGAAATTTCCTGGTAAGCTACTTTTTTAATATTTTCTGTATCATTTGACAAAAGAATTGGTTTTTTACTAGTGAAAAAGGTTCTGTACTTTCTTTATCTAAGAGCTTATAATTGTATAAAAAGGTTTCGTAGTTCAATTTCTAAATAAAAAATTACCATAATTTTTAATATATGTTATTTTATATCACCATATATGTTCTTTCATTTGAACGTTTGTATTCTTTCCAGTAGTTAATCAAAGAGGAATCACAATACAAGGAGGAAAGACCGAAATTCAATTTCGCATGAGAAAAATTCACTGAAGATGACATTAGAAAAGTTTTTGTTAATAGAAATGACTCATTTCACTGAAAGAGGGAGATTCTTGGAATGGAGAAAGTTGAATAATTTATCAATTACGAAAGAGAAAGAGTTGTTTTTAAAAATGTTCTATGGCAGTAAGTTTTGAGGGATGGGGAGGAACGGACGGAATCAAGAAGGAATTTAGAGTGGAAATATCTAATGAGAAGAAGCTTGACTGCCCTTTATTTTCATTTGAAAGGTTTAGGAGGAAGAGAACATTTCGTGATGTTGAACTAATACCTGTTTATTATTGCCAAAATAAATCCAGAATGAATGGTCTAATGAATTTCAGTTATCCTAAATTAAATGGTTCTATAAGTCCACAGACCTCAGATATGTACAATTTCTAAAACTTTTCCACAACGTTTCGTCTATTTCATATGTTGTTAGTTAGAATATAATTAATAACCGTATCGTTTAACGATACGATTAACTGCTTCAACATCAACAGACGCTTACTATCCATTTTAAAACATGAAGCATTTATATCTTAAATGTTAAATATGTAAACTGCAGTTTGAAAAACTATTTTATATTTTGAACGAGAAAGCAAGTCGTTTCATAAACTAAATAAAGAATTAAATCACGTTTTGATTGTGATATGTTAAATATTCACAGATTCATTCTTGATAATAAATAATTTCATCTTCAATTTTTTCAATAAAAATGAAAATCTAAACTGAATTTAATTGCAGATTAAATTTTCCTAAAGAAGGTACAATTTAGATTTATTAAATAGACGTGATTAAATCATTTGTCAGGATAACTTCTGGATCACAGTCTTTCTATTAAATTTGATATTTAAAAATTT
>BGPR01008204.1:1752-35174 GCA_013235015.1 Araneus ventricosus
ATTGGAAGTATATGCCTGTCTCTAACAGTTTAGAAATTAGTTATTGGGACAGGATTGGAGTAGACATCCTGTATAAAGAAGTATTTAACTTTTCCATATAAATCATAAACTCTGTGTTTGAGGAATATGTAACTAGGCACTTGTTTGATTATGTATGTGGGCATTTCTAAAAATTTTTCTTCAGAGGTTCATTTATTTACTCGCACAAATTTAAAAGCTTGACTTACAAATATGTGTGTAGCAAGCCATATTTTCTAGCATTTTATTTAAAGTTTCATTGACTTATATATTGCTTGAAAGTCCCAAGTTCAATTGCTTCTATCCCAACTTTGTTCATCAATGCAAAAAAAAAAAAAAAAAATATGAAATATATGTTGCAAATCATTATGTAATTGGTTTTTCTTAAGTACCTTTTATAATTTGAATCGAAAAAAAGTAATGGTATATTCCATGGTGGTTAGTCCATTAGGGGTGCAGAGCTGCAGCACTCCATGAAATTATTTTAAAAGCTTGGTTATTATGGCTTGGTCTTATTAGGTTATTTTTCCACATTGAAGAGCTTCATCAACAATGGAAATTGAAACTAAGAAAGAAGTCAGAAATTGAATCAATATGTAGCCTTCTCAGAAAACAGCCCTTAGAGGATCAAAATCTGTTTACTTTGCAACAGCTAAGCAATGCAGTTCAAAGCAAAAACCAAGAGTTTGGTGGTGGCTTAGGCTCTCACTGCAGTCCAGGTTTGGCACATTGCCAACCATGTGATGCTTTTGGTTTTTTTTTGCTTTCTCCTATATGAAGTATGCAAAGAGAAAGTATTGTGATATACAAAAAATTTGTACTTGAGAGTTTGACAAATCTCCGCGTTTTGGATCCCCCTGAATCCGAAAAACACAACTTTAGAATTATGTCTGTCTGTGAGCACGATAACTCGAAAACTATTAGAGCTACAGGGATGAAATTTGGTATGTGATCTTTACACATACTTTGTAGGTTTCTTTCAAATTTTCAACAAATTCCATATATGGGAAGTTTGTCTGTCTGTCATGTGAACACTATAACTCAATAACTTGAGTAGCTAGATAGGTAGAATTTGGTACACGGTTTTATGATCATGAATGTAGGTCCGTGTGAAAGTTTGGACCAAATCTGTCGAAGGATTGCCTGTCTGTCGGTCTGTAAGATCGCATCTATATTATATAAAACGCTTATGCGTGGCCCAAAAAAATGACCTTTATTTCTTTCTCCCCGTTGGCAATGATCAGTTTGTTTACCAATCTCAACCCTGACGCCAAGAATTTCGCTAACCGAGCTAATCGCTTACGGATTACAGGAGAAGTCGTTACTCTTTTTTGAATTTATTTATTTAAAATTAACTCTTTGCGAAGTTTTGAATAAAATTTGCGTAGAAGAGAGCAGCGTGCAAGGGAATCCCTGGATGAAAGATTTCAGCGAAGATAGTCTTAGGCGAGCCAGAGCCTTTTTTTGTGATACTAATTGTGTGCACTATTTACTATGTGTAAAAATAAAAATTACAGAATAAAGACCAGAGAACTAATTATACATCAGAAAAGTTCTCTTGCACACTGCTCTCGGAGAATGATTAAAGTTGCATACTGTTTGCAACGTATATATATAGATTAGATTTTTTTGCCACCGTGTTTGTATGGACTGTTTTAGCACATATATATTTTCACTGGGAGAGAATTACCACATGCTGCTAATGGTGAATGATAATGTTGCATACTTTTTGCTTTTCTGTGTAATATTTCATAAAAAAGAGTGCATATTTAAAATTTTGCTTAAAAAAGCAAGGATTTTTGAAATTTTTGAGAAAAAAGTTATCAATTATAAAAGGCTAAAAGTAAATAATTATTATGGGTTTTAAATTTGAATAGTTAATATGAACATGTTTCAAGCCACTATTTTCTTTAAACTGTCCTTTTTTAGCTAAAAGGTTCCAAGATGGTTTACATCTTTCTACGACAAGATACAATCAAGTATTTTCTGAGATTTAAAACACAAATGACTGCACTGAGAAACACACTATATTTTTCTTGACTAAATAACTGTTGAAATAAGCATGTATACATGTGGGAAAGCTTTTCTGAATTACACTCCATTGCAAAGAGGGCATATTTGAAATTTTGGTAGAAAAAGCAATTTTTAAAAATTTATTTTGAAGATTTGGAAAAGGCTATCTTATCAGTTTTAAACTTAAAATTTTAGTGGAATGAAGTTATGTTGAAATAAACTTTTGAATAAATACTCAAAAGTGTATGCCAAGAAGTTTTACATTTCTGATTGATGAAAATAATTTTGATTTTTAATCATCTTTCGATTATAATTATTACCTTTCAAATTTCTTTCTAACATTTACATATATATCTGTGCTATCAGAAGATTTTAATTGTAGAAACTGATGAAAAATTAATTTTAGGAGTTCGTGCAATTTCAAATAATTTAAATTTACTTTTATTAATTAATGTACTTATAATTTCCTAATACTAGCAGAAACGGATAACTACGGCAAGCGTGTGAAGCGAGCTGTTTTCACATAGTGATCCCGAAAGAATCACGTGATTCTTTGGTGTCGGTGAGCGGAGCGAGCAGGGTGTGTTATATATATATAAAGATTTTATAACAACTGTGCTAGGACACCCAGTGTCTTCATGTAGCGAGCGAAGCGAGCAGGGTTTGCGTAACAAGCCCCGGGGGATTGCAGCGCAATCCTCCTGGGGGTTGGCGAGCTTTAACGAGCAGGGGGCAGAGCCCCCTAGTAATTTTGATTGCAATAACTTCGTAACAAAATTACTTAGATAAATACAATTTTGCATGTGGCCTTCTAACCTTAATTGTATATTTGTGTTTAGTTTTTGTGTCAATCGGTTTTAAAAAAGGCGTTCATTTTGCATTTTCGCTGTCTTCAATATTCTACAACGCAAAAAAAAAAAGGCCTAACTGATCTTAGCTCACTCACTGCCAAATTGTACCAAACGTACGCTCTTTCTCTGAAGACCTTGACGTTTCTCTTATTTTTTTCTCCACTGCATTAGGGACGCTTGTTCATTTTAGTGCCTTTTTGCTTATTTTTTTCTCTGCATATGTTAGGGAGTATACGAGAAAGTTTAGGGGAGACCACTCCCACTGGTTTTTCTTCTCTCCCTTTCACCCGAAGGTGGCTTTCGCCCTCTTGGTTTGTTTTTCTTCACTTGTTCTTAATTGCTGTTATTTGGTTATGGTTTTGCTTTCATGTTGCCCCAAAAGAAACTCCTCGGCTCTAATAAACAATTATTTTCTTTGATTTAAACACACTCATAAAAAAGAGATATTGATAATTTGCTAATATATAATTTAGATAATTATAATTGAAAATGTTGGGCTCTTTAGAAGTAAAGCTTAAGTTTAAAACTTCTGTTTTGATTGTATCATCTTGAAATCTTTTTTCTGTAGCACTGCTTATTTCTGAGCTGACAAGCCACCACTGCACATACTTCTGGAAAAGGTTATCTAAAATTACATTTATTTATGCATAGAAACGAAAAACTTTGTTTGAGATAAGAATTCGATTTCACATCATGGCACTTTCCAGTCAGCAAGTTGCTGACACTTTTGCCAATTATGAAATAACTTTATAAGAATTCTAATACCAAATCTGGCAAGTTATCACTTGAAAAAAACATTTTTAGGCAGAATTTTGTTCTTAAGTGTGATTGAGATACATTTTTCTTACTGAAATGTTATAGAACTGTCATTGACTTCAGTAAAAAACTATTCATTATCTTGGATCAGAAAACACTTTCTCGTAAGCATAGTGCAAAGCTTCATTAGCTTACCCATGTAAGGAAACCCCTTTCCTGTGAAATTGTGCTCTGTTATAAACAATTTTATCTTATCCTCATATTTACGAACATTTTCAGTACTAGTTATCTGATACATGCATTGTGTGAGAAAGTATATAAAAAATTATGCAATGATAAAAAAGAAAAGTCAATTTAAATCTTTTGACAATGAACAAAGACTTCTATGTAATATATGAACTGTGTCGTTTGTGTATAAAATATTTTTAAATTGTTGCAGTGTTATATTTGCAGGATATTTTTTTTAAACTATAAAAGTAAGTTTATCTCTTTAAGCAACAATCGATTAAGAGGCTTTTTTTCTGCGTTATACTTTTGGTTTTATTCACCATCCATGGTTAAACCATGATCAGCGGTTAAATGATGTTCTGCTATAATAATGCGAAAGTGACCGAAATGCGTCGCCAAATGTATACCATATATGGTAACCAAATGTATACCATATATAATAGCAACCCACTATAGTGGGTTGCTATTTTGACATGGTACCTCAACTTCTCGGTTGGCGATTTTTAAAATTACCCTCAGCCTTCCAGCCAAACGAGTTTCTCGGCAGCTCGCCAGTTTAGGGTATACATCCAGCCGATCATTTCGGTCAGCATTTGCTTGTTCGTGTAAGTTCCCTTTTAACCGTTTATCATCATTTAATCATGGATGGTGAATAAGGCCGTTAGTATTAGAGATGAAAACTTTTCTGAAAGATTCTATTTTATGTGACATACTTTAGTTTGGGAAAGGGAAGACGTCTGTTTTTTTGCTCCAGCCTGCATATCTCAATTATTAGTATATAATCAATTAAAATATAAATGTTTTTCTTTTGTTTTCTGAGGAATAGCTGTCTTATGGATTGCAACTGATATAAAATGCAAGTTACTTTTCATATAATAATCCTAATCATATAGTAATCATAAATAACTATATTTTAGCCAAATATTATAATTTTTTAGTTAAGCATTCAAAGTAGCAGAAGTTACTACATTCTGTACAAGGGTGTAGTGGAGCCGGTGCGCAATGGAACGCCATTCCGGCGCTGCTTTTTTTCATGAGAAATAAATAAGAAAAAATTGTGAGAACGTCCTTAAAGCAGCGCAATTTTTGTCACCCAGATTTGAGCGTTCCGGCACTGCTTATTTTGTGACTACACCACTGATTCTGTACACTATTTTCTATTGTGAATATGCCACTATCACTGGCATTACCATAATTACTTTTATTTGAAATCTGGACTTACCAAAGGTCTTGAAGGGGGTAATATGGTATAAATTCTAAAGGCTGCGTACGACTCTCTTCCATAACACTAGCACAGAGTGTGAGGAAGTGAAAAAAAATTTGAGACACAGAATGCAAAGAATATACAATTTTTATTAATGTTTGATAATTCAAAATTATAGTAATGCAATTTCTAATACTAATAATAATGAATGTCTGTGTGTATGTCTGTTGGCAGTGTACAGAAGAGATCATAGAACTTAGAGCTACCAAATTTGGCACAGATATACTTTGGATGCTGAAGATGTGCACCTCTGAGCCGTTTTTTAAAAAAATTTAATTCAAATTTAAATTATTTAAAAATAAACCAAATTCTTCGTTTTTTGCCAATAACTTCTGAATGATTTGATGCAGATAAAAAAAATTTTATGTCTTGTAAAAGAGCAAAAAATTATCTTTCCATTGGTACCAGTTTTATTGTTGTACAAAATTTTACCTGTTTTTCTATAATTTTTTAAAGTCATCAGAATATTACAGTCATGGGTGCGAGAGTACAGATTTGCTTATAGTAGGTTGAGCTAAGAGCTGTTTGTCAACGTCACGTGCGTGCGCGACAAAAAAAACTTAAGCCTAATAGAAAATAATGGTAAATTAGCTAAATAATAATTAGTTCAATTTTTGTTAGAATCATATTATTAGTAATCGTCTCTTTACAGTTTTTAGAAACTAAATCTCCTTTTTAGCATTCTTTGCCCCTCCCCCTTTTTCCTATACCCCATGACAACTGCTTCAAACGTTCCCAAACGCAGTCCCGATAGCGCAGGGGGTTAGACATGCGTCTTCCATCTTTTCAACCCGGGTTCAAATCTTGCCTGAGTTTTGCCTTCTTCAGTGTCAACAAATACTTCGTCAGCTTCTCTTCCTCTTTTTTTTTTCCATACCTGAAAAAACATTTAAATTCTTCCAATACTCACATTTAACTTTTGCATATTTTATTTTATATTATTTTCTCAGTAATTTTTAAACATCTCTTATGAGTTTTAAAATTCTCTCCTCATTTAAATGTTTTATTTCTATCCACTCGAAATGCACATTTTTATTATCTTGACTGTACACTGTAGAATAGAGATGTGTGATTTTATATTTTACTTTTTTCCGTAGAGAGAATAACTTATCCAACCGTATGCCGGTTTTAGTTCATTTTTTATTATTTACTATTATTTGGCAATTTGTGTTTTTATAGTTTATAGATATTCAATTTCTTAGTGTGTATTTTTTGTTTTGTTATACACAGAATTATTATGTAAGATTTGTTTTTTTTCTTCAAGCATATTCAATTCAATAATATTTTTTATTTATAAATGGTTGTTTTTATTGACTAGATTTAAATGGTTATCATGAATTTAGTTTTGCGTTTCATAAAATGTAGTTTCTTTTTTCAAAGTTATTTTGAGTTTTAATTAGTTTTACTATGTAAATTATTTTTAGCTGAGAAATATAACTATTGTACTTCAAATTTAACATCTTTTCCATTTAAAAAAATCATTTTTTAACAGTTAAATATAAGGGATTCACGCAAAGTTCATTACATGCAAAAATATCCTGTACATTTTCGTATTGTGTATCAAGAATTTAAATTCGGTTATACTAATTAAATTGTTCACTCTTTGTGTTTTTAAAATCATTTCTTTGTTCTTATTGCAATTATTGCTTTCAGCTTGCAAAAATTAAAATGTTTAAAATGTCAACCTTAATTGCCTTATTACTATTAATACAAGATTGGCGAACCAGCTGGTCGCCGTAGGCGGCTAGTACAGAATAAAAACAAAACTGCCAAAGCTTTTAATTTTCAATTTGAACTGAAACCTGTGTATGGGAGATCATCCACTTTCTCATCAACAATGAATATAAACAGTGTAAACATTGAATTTTAATTTCACTTGAGGAATAATGTCATCTTTTTCGAATGCGTCAGGTTTTCTCAGTTACTAGCAAATTTCTCTTCGAATTCACTGACGTAAATCTAGACAATTTGAAGATCTGGACCACTAATCCAGATGTGAGCTTGAAATCTAGACTTTTTTTAACCTAACTATTCCAGTTTGTTGCTTGATATAATTATCACAATGAATGGCTTATTGTATGTAAATAGCCAAATCCTGGTATATTTTTTGTTGCCTTCTGTGTATATTCATCAGTAGGATTATATGAAGAGGAAAAAAATATATTTCATATATCTTGAGACAAATTATGATTAAAATCCAATCTTTGTACCAGCCTATTTATGAGCGACATTTTTTAAAAAACAGATATTTCACAGTATCAAAAATTCTAATATTATTTCTGTTTGTGGATAGTTCTGGGTTCTATTCAAATTCTTAACAATGAATTTTTTAAAAAAAAAACTAGTTGATCACGCGCAAAACATCTACGCTCGGTGATACGCATAACATGATTTTCCTGATGTTTCTTGAGCTAAACTGGCGATTCAGCGCTCCAAGAAAATTCGCCAAGACAAAAAAAAAAATCGCCAAGTTGTGTGCGCATAACAAAAAAGTAGCCAATGTACAATGTTCATGATAGTAAATTCCATGCTGTTCACTTCAATTTGTGAATTGACACGATTTTATCTTCGCTGACTTAAACTATTTTGACGTTGATCTAAACATTCTCTGGCTCGCCTAAACCCATCTGCTTCATTTCTAACTGATCTCTTTTGAATAATTTCAACCAAAATTTCATTATATTGTAAGAGATATTGTGTTTTCTTCATCATAAACTCTTTTTCTTTCGAGGAAAAGTTATTTTACATCAGAATAAATACAGTAACAGGCTATGACGATGAAGTTATGCCTAGGGTTACCATGATTTTTTTTCATTGTAATCCGGTCATGGAGGGTTGAAGGGTATTGTTACAAAAGTCTTTCCGTGGGTGTCTGGTGTAAACAGTCCAACACGCAGCATAATGCAGAATTTAGATTTATTCACAAATATGCAGGAAAGCACGTAGCATACGTACAGGAAACAATAGTTCTTGCACAGATTAGCAACGTAAACAGACAACAATTCATAGATAATAACAGCTCAGCTCTTTGATATTTAGCAACACAAACAGTCAGAAAATAACTAATAACGACGATAACAGCACTTTCAATAGCGCTCAGCTGACCAGCTTCCTAGCTCGCGCTGCAGACGAAAATATAAAGTCATCCCAGTCGAAAAACACTACTACTGCTCGGCGTCTAACAGCTTACTAGCTTGCATAGCTGATAGAATTCCAAAGACGTTCACGCTCTAAGGCGATCCCAGTCGATCAACATTCCGTCATCCAAGCGCGCTCCTTATATAGTCTCTCCCGGAAGGCCGTGACGTCACATGGAATCATCTAGCACATTCAAGCGTATCTCCTCTGCTAATAGAGATATCGAGAAGATTCCAGCACCTTTGAGATTCCATATTTCGTCGCCAAGGTCAGGGGTCCAGACGTGGCTACTGTCCGTCATCTCATACTTACCCCTGTAAAACTCTCTTCCCAACCATAAGACTCACATTGCTCGGAAGCGACTTTCCATGTTTGTAACAGTATTAGCAAATTATATAGTTATTAATATATAATTAATAAGATGTTATTTATGATATTTTAATAACTAATAATTAATTACATAATTGATTGTTAATTATTAATTAAGTAATTAATTATTAGTTATTAATATATAATTAATAGCAGGTCCAATACAGTATAAAAATTATACTAACTGCCTACCAACTACCCTTTTTCATAACACTAGCACAGAATTTGAGGAAGCGAGAAAAGTTAAGACTTCAGAATGCAAAGAAGCAATTTTTATTTATGCTTGGTAAATCAAAATTATAGTAATTAAATATAGAATAAACTGCATTTTTCAGTTTTTTTACTTAGTTTTAATATTTAGTATGATCTTTAAGCATTTTATTCTTAAGTATTTTAAATAAAAAAATTTTATATTTAAATAAGGAAATACGTTTCCTTGTGTGACGAATTTTGGTAAGGCATTATTATTGCATATATAGGCCAATTATATACGCAATCACAGAAATTATTACCTAGGCTAGGGATAGACAATCTTTCAAGTCTCATGTGTCAAACTGAAATCCTACGCAATATTTTAGTTTCTAAACGATTTAGAAATAATTACACCATATTAATATACATTAAAAAATTAAGATTATATTTAGTTTAGCATTTAGGTGTATATAGTGTTTAAGATTTAAAAAATCACAATGCGCGTTTTTTCAACACAAGTAATTAAAATGAGTTTATGCTTTTATTTGCAAAAGAAAAATTAAGCTGGTTTGTTCAGACTATGAAATAAAATAGTTGAAAAGGAGGGTCGAAGATTTTTCGCAGTACCTAAAAAATTTAGTTAATATCTATACTTATAAAAGTCAATGTTTGCGTGTGTGTGCGATGTCCAGACGAATCTATCACACTTACGGCCATGAAATTTGGCACACAGGTAGTCGGAATGGTGACTCAATGCACCTCGAAGCCGGAATTTTAAAATTTAATCTAGAAAATTTTTTATTTAATGTTTTCTGTTATTTTGGGTCATTTTTGGCACGTTTACGGCTGTAGTATCTTTTCTAGTGATCGTTAAAAAACAATCAATGCACCATCGGATAGAACACACAATGTTTCTTCTAATGAAGTTTGTTTTTAATTTTTAACATAATTTACTGAATTTTGAGAAATTTTTAAATAATAGTCATTTTTCATTTATATTTTTAACTTTCAATATTTATTTTCTTGCATCTTTTGTTCTAATAACGCTATCATTTTCAATTTTTTTTTAGGTATAAACCGGAATATTTATCCCTGTTTTAAAACAAGAATGGTTAAAATATCTTTTTTCTCCGATTTTCTATGAATTTTTTTATTGATCAGTTAAAAACATTTTCTCTCGCATATCCGAATCGACAGAGCTTTCGGGGTCTATTCTGGTACCCCCGGTTACTTTGGGAGACGTCACTTTTTCCATCGTTAACAGCCGGGAAAAGTGACGTCTCTCAACCCAACCTGGGGTACCAGAATAGACCCCTTCGTCCGACCACAGCTCCCAGAATGCATTTCTACTATCCTATGGACCTTATGCACCCTTTGGGTTGGAGAGTATAAAAAAACAGCTGTGGAGGAATAAACAAAACGATCGGCCTATAAGCGACTCAGAAATAAAAGCAGTTCTGAGTCAGCTGTTTAAGACTGACCAATGGCTGCCTCCGGCAGGTCACGTGGCGGAGGATGTGACGTCACATGAATAAGGTCCATTGGCTGGCGGTATCAAGCGAAAGTCACGTTATACTCTCGATCATTTTATTGCGTCAGCTATCTTAATTACTTCATTTTACTGATCCAAGAATCATTTCATTTATTTGTTTTATAGTCGCGAATATATGCTGATATCTCTAGTTAAAAGAAAGCTCCTGCGTGTACTTTAACTAAAAATCGAGAGAGAAATCAATAATATTTATATGTTTTGATTTCGTTTTTAAAACTTTGGGCTTTTTTTATTTTGTTTAAGTCATTATGTCACGGGCAACGCCGTGCGCGTTCTGCTAGTCTTAAATATGCTTAGTAGAGATATTATTAAAGTAATTACATTAAGATATGAATCAAGGAAGGAAAACAACGAAATTTTAAAGTACTAATTTGTATTCACCCTAACAAACTGGTTGAAATAAAAGTTGGTCACTCTTAACTTCCTGACCAATCTCACTACAAAGAGTGAAATGAACACAAAATGTGATGGTCAAATGTGGGGGACCCAAAAGAAAGGACCCTTTGAAAAAGAGTGGGAATAGTTTCCTAAAATATCCTTTCTTGCTTTTAACCTTGTCCAATTCGATTCTTTTACATTTATGGATTGCAGCTGAACAGAGATCAGATTTCTTTTTTCTTCTATCGGGGGTGCAATTGGAAGTACAGACTAACGGCTCGTCTACTCGCTGCCGGACGTCATCTTATCCCCAACATTCGGTTATTTTTTTCATACTGGACGATGCCTATAGGACAGGACGTATTCTTTTGAAGTACCTGAGATGTGTAGCATCATAATTAGAAGGTTTAGCAATTTATTGCTTTTAAAGCTGTTGAAAGTCGGGCCCTAGAGGGAAAGAGTCTGCCTTCAGACATGCCGCCATTTTTTTCTACTGTATGATCCCCAAAATTTTCCCTACACCCACGATGGAGTAATATATTCAGCAAGGTTTTACCAAGTGTGTGAATGAAGTGTCACATACATTGCAGGTTGCCAATTAACAGCGAAACTGGATACCAAGACTGACCACATGTGACGGTTATTGGGGTTTTACGACTGGCTTTTGAAGCATCCCCTAGGAATAGCATTATCTTCCTCCTGTTTCTCTTTCTGAAAATCGACAAACGGATTATAGAAGGGAGGTTTCACCAATTGCGTGAACTATAGATTTTCTTTCGATGGCGGAATGACGTCAGCTTTTACGAATATAACCAAATTTCTCTCTTCCCCAGGGGTGGCGCTAGAGGGGGGGCAGGGCTCCCTGTCGGGAATGCTGTGCCCCCATCTGGAAAAATTTTGTATTCCGTCGGGGAAAATTTTTGTACGGCGTATTCAACTATAGTTGATAAATAATAATCTGGCAAAAATTTGAGACCAATTTCATTGCACTCGTCGCCCCTTACAGCAGGTCGTGTCCCCTTATCGGGGAGACCGTGCCTCCTGTCGGGAAATCGCCCCCCCCCCGTCGGGTAAATTCTATCGCCATTCCTGCACTTCCTGCATTCGCTGGCTTAAATCCGGACATTTTGAAAATCCGGACGTGAGCGAGAAATACATACGTATGGTAACCCTACTTATGCCTAAAATGGAGGAGGTTACCGGTTTTGTTTTGTAAACAAACCAGTCATTGCCATCGGCGAAAGAGAAATTAACCTCTTTTCTGTGCCACGTACCTTAGCGTTTTATATATATAGATAATTCAAAATCTAGAGTTTTTTAATAGGCTACAGAAATAATAAAAGATGTTCTCTTATTATAGAACTTTATGTAAATAATATCACGAAAAATAAATAAGTATTAAACATCCATTCATTTTTGTATTTTTAAATTCATGTAAAAATCATTATATGAATGAAGCATATGCTCATGAGATGTCCATGCAATGCGAGTGTAAAACCATTGAAATTAACCACAATAGTAACATTAGTAATAATGGAATAAAACTATAACTTTCAAGGAATGATGTATAGATTTTTGAAATTCTATAAATGTCCAAAAAAAAATCTGAAACTGATTTTCATAGAATGGCCTTCTATTAGATATCGTACATTCTCAAAATTTAACCAAATGTTGGCCAGATGCATTAAAATATTGACTTGAACCAATAAAATAAAACTGATGTCTTCAAGATGCTTAAATTTCAGATAGCATTTAAAATGTTGTCACACAAATGCATGCCTGCAGGTTAATTAATTATTACTATTTTTGCTTTTTTAAGATCAAAATTGGTTCAGAAATCATAATGTAAATTTCATTTTTTTTTTAAATCCCATTCAGGCAAATTAAAATACTCTGCTGCTAGAAACTTCCCTCTAAAAGCCACTGAGCTCAGTCGAACAATGAAAATAAAAGGTTGCCATAGTTGCCCTCTATTCCTTTATGCATATCTGTATTGATCTTCACTCGTCACTGAATTGATTCATGTATTTTTTGCAATGATAGATATTAAACAACAAAATCTGTGCATTTTTCTTTCTATTATTGCAAGAACAAACAATGTTTAATGATTGCACTTATTCTTTGGAATTTTTGTGAGACACATTTGTCTTGGCAAGTTGGAATTCAAGATAGAATTTCACCGCTTATTTTTCTTCGCGATAATGACATTTTAACTGTAGAAAAACAGTATAGAGTACGTTAATCCGAAAAATAAACACGTTAAAACACTGCCGAAAATAATAATCGATTCATTCAGTTAAAGGTTATGACGTATCCTACGCTCTGCACTGTCAGCCAATGAAATTGCAATAATGCATGTTGGGAAGGCTCCGGAGAGACTTCCGCGGCAGAATGCTCGCTAGAGAAAAATCTCAATGAAATTTACCAGGAAAAAAATTGATTTAAAAAAACGGAAAAAGATATTTTAATGTTCTAGTTTTAAATCCACACAAACATTGCCTTTTATAAGTAGAGATTGTTCTGCTTCAATAAAATATTCAAAATTGGGAGTTTGTTGTTTGTAATTGCAAATTATTTTATTTTGCTCTATAAACCTTCTCACTTGGTTTTACGCTTCAAATTGTTGATGACTTTGTGAAAAGCAGATCTTTTATTTTCTAAATGTGGAAAAGATCCTATCTTTATTTACAAGACAATCAATTTATAGAATGTATAGTGAGGGAAATATAGGTAATGAAATCAAACTTGAGGGAAATGCGTCAGTGTTTTAAGGGCTTTAGCCTTCGCAAACCAGAGGAATGAAAATTTTTTTCAACTTCTGGGGCGTTAAATCTATAGTGTGAGGGCTCGCTCTAGAAACATAAAAAAAGTTTTCATTGGATCGATTTTTTTTCACTTTGCATTTAAGTACATAATACATGTATGTGCATTATTTATTAAATGACGGAAGCTTACGAAATACCAATTTAAATATAAATATGCATTGGTGTAGTCACAAAACAAGCAGTACCGGGACTCTCTAACCGGGGTGACAAAAATCGCAATTTTTAAGAACGTTTTCATAATTTTTTTTCTCATTTCTTTCTCGTGAAGAAAAAGCAGTGCCGAACGGCGTTCCTGCTCCGCTACACCCCTGGAAATATTGCACATTATTTGAAATCGTATACGGCTAAAAATTTTGTTCAAATAATTCTTTGAATTGATTATATCAACTATTCTTTCAAAAATTTGCCTTGAGATTTAGGGTACATGAAATGTTTCAAAAATTAAAGGCAAACTTGCTTGATATAAGTAACAGAAAAGAAATAATATATATATTATACCTCAGTTTTGATGATTGTGTAGAAGTCTACTACAAACGAATACACAGGCATTTAACGTTGTTTTAAGACTTTGACACCAAACTTATGATTTTGAGAAGCTTATTTTATATTGTACTCCTTAGTTTAAGTCTCGTAATTAATTATATAGCCTTGGACATTTTTTGGGACTTTGGAAGATAGTCATTTTTTGGTTTAATTTAAATAAACCATACTTTTTATATAAAATTATTACCGATCATTTGTGAATTCTCGAATTACTTTTGTTTAATTCCAATACATGTTAACTTGTTCCTTTGGAGAAAGTTATATCTATATAAATAAAACTGAAATGCAACAATCTTCAAATAAACTTCATGTCATTATTTAAAAAATACTAATAACTTGTGGAGAAAATTAGCTTTCGGCATTTTTTAAAAATCGTTTGGTTGTTATTTTCATTTTTATTCAACGTTTGAGATGATAAAAAGATTTTATATAAAATTATTTTTGCATTAAAACTATTTGCCGTGAATGTATTAATTTTATTTCGAGTAACAAGGTACCAATAATGTGTTACTAAGCGTACGAAGTCGTGGGCCACAGCTAGTTGCGTAATATTAATCACAATCTCACTAAGTTTTGAAATCTTTTTGTCTACCCCCTGTAACCCCTAGTACTTTTAGATGTCTATACCTTCCCCCTCCTACTTACAGTCGCCGCCACTGCCCTACTCCTTCCATTTCATTCCATAGCAGGAGAGTCGATTCAATCCCATGGCTGTAGAATCTTTTGATGAACCCCTGAAAAAGATAAACATAAGTCAGAATTAGGACTGCGGACGCCATCCAAGCATGCTAACCATATTTATAAAAGGCAAATTGCATTGGTATAGATGTAACTTAAGAGCAAGACACTTATTAATAAGAGCAACAGAGATTAAAATACACTACAGAACGATGGAGACAAGACACAAAACTAATATAACCTAAAAAATACAAAGCAAACAAAATACAAAAACACAATGAATGCTACCCTACTCCTTAACCCACCTTCTCTATATTTCCTTAGGAAACGGAAAGTTTCCGGGGTCCCCTTCGAAAATCACATATTTTTTATTGATTTTATTTAAATATTTATTTACGCTGTTTTTAAGTAAAAAATATCATGACAATAACAAACATTTCATTGTGGTTCGCCTTCGAGTGAGCTAATTTCAGTATCTCGCACTTCAAAAAAATTGAAATCTAAAAGCAATTTAAAACAAAATGGAAAAAAAAATTAACGCACTCTGAATAAATAAAAACAAATTTACCAGAGCTGTTGACTTGCGATTCAGTCAACTAACTACGAAAAAAACTGGGCCACAGAATTTGAAAACAGGAAAAATATCCCGAGAATAATGTTCTGAAATTTAAACGATATTTGATTTTAGTATGAATGTATCTGAGTAAATGGCTCATATGTGGCTTGTGAATCAAATGAAAGTACAAAACTTGATTACCTTGAAAATGCCACAAAAAAATCTTCGTCCCTAGGAAGCTGCCTATTTAACAATCCGGCCCTCATATTTACGGATCCTACATAGTAGGGAATGAGGCTGTTTCTCATTGGCTCTCAGTCTCACGTGACTTGCTTGTTTCTAGGCGGGATTAATTATTATTTTGCCACCTGCTATCGCATCAGGGAGAAATCACAACTACCTTCTAATTATGATTATTTGGATGCTTCTCAAGAAAATGATGAATGCATTTTTAGAATAAAACAAATAAAGGACGAACCTTTCAGCATTGGTAAATATTGCTTAGTTTCAAGACGTCATTTATAAGCAAGCAAAGTCACGTGACTCTGGCAGCCAATGAGAAGTGACCTCATTTTCTACTAGGTAGGATTCGTCAATATGCATTCAGCATAAATGGTGTGGTTTAGTTTAGTTTTGTTATATTTACGTACCGTTTTGAAGAAACAGGATGGTTATTTTGGGACGGTCCTCGTCATTTTGAACCGCGGTCAGATGACGGGGACGACACCTGAGCTGGAACTCCTCTCCCCAAACTTCCGCACCACACCAGCTGGTTTATTACATGGAATTCGCCCCCACCCCGTGCTTGCTTTGGGAAATTCTCTTTTCTGTTCCTTTGCTGCTTGTTGGTAAAGGGAAGAAAGGGGGTTTTAGTGTTTTAATATTTTAATAATTTTTAGTAATTTATGTAAATTTTAGTTTGATTGTGGTTTTAGATTCTTTATCCTGGGGTTTCATTATTGAATGCTAGTTTGTTGTTGTGTGTGAGATTGCGTGTGGATTTTTTTCATTCTGTTTGCTTCTTGGGATTTTAAAAATGAGACCAAATGTAGTTTTTGCACCCTTCGGTTCTTCGGTGGAATCGTGTTTCGAAACTGGGTCCCTCCGACCCCGAGATCGAGATCTTACACCCAGGGGTGGCGCCAGATGGGGGACCGGGGGGCCAGGACTCCTGTCGAGGATGCTGTGACCCGTCGGGGAAAATTTTTTGTTCGGGGTATTCAACTAATTGATAAATGATGATCTGGCGAAAATTTGAGAAGAATTTTATTATACTCGTTTCACCGTACAGCAGGGCGTGCCCCCTTCTCGGGAAAGTTCTTACGCCACTCCTGCTTACACCAGGTCAACGCGGCTCTCAAAATGGTGTGGAGTGATGAAAATGCGGTCTGAATTTTAATCAATCTTCCACTCCACGCCAAGCCACGCCAGTGCTTTCCACGTTGACGATCGGTTTTGGCGTGGAGTGGTCAGATTTCTCTTAAGCGGGACATTCACGACAACACCGATCCACCATTTGGAGGGTTTCGCTTATAAGCGGATCCACTTCGGTGGGTCAGTCACGAGTCGGACAGCGCCAACCGCAAATCCATCACCGACGGGTACTCCGATGTCCTAGAGCTACTGCGCCTACTCCTTCCCTCGCTTTCAAAATATGTCTCCGCTCTGATTTCCCCAGACTGACTCCCACCCACAATCCCCCTGCGCCACGGATGGTTTTCATCCTCCCCTTCTGCAGGAGCGTGTTTCGCTTTCATCGCCAAATGGAAAACAAACAGCATCGGAGTTCCAAACATTTCCTTGGTCTACACCAATTCTCATCGGATTTTTGCATTGACGAAGGGTTCTGGAGCGATGTGTGCCAACTGAAGTGAAACGTCGTCGCCATAAATGTCCTTCTTTAGGACTGTTGTTAATGACCTCTCCACTCCACACAAATGGCTTGGTGGCACTCCACGTCATTCCAAATTATAACCCATCCATTTAAGTAAGTCATTCATGACCGCTCCATACAATGCAAATCCATCCACTCAGCGGTGGCGCCAGTGTGGGGGGCATATTTGTACGGGGTATTCAACTAGTTGTGATAAATAAAAATCTGGCTTAAATTTGAGACCAAATTCATTACACTCGCCCCCCCCCGTCAGCAGGTCGTGCCCTCTTTGTCGGGGAGACCATGCCCCCTGTCGGGCAGACCCTTCCCCCTTCGGGCAAACTCTAACGCTACTCCTGCATCCACTACCGGTCATTACGATCCCCTACTGCGATCTTTCCCACCCCCCCCTTCAAAATCCAAACTCCTGCCTATTTCGATTTCTTCGGAGAACGTCTCTCAAAAGTACTGTCAGTCCGCAACGAGATATCTGCTCGCCAAGTCGTCTGTCGCTATGGAAGAGTTTTCTATTTTGTTTTTGTACACTAAAATGCCTTAACTACGTAATTCCGGTGTAATGATTAATTCAATGGAATCTTCAAAGTGGAAGGCCAAAAGCAAATAAAGTCAAGGTTTCTAATGCAAGTAAACAAAGAGAAAACATTTTCATAACAACTAGTTATGTTATGGAAGATCCATTTTAAATAGGAGAAATCCGACGGAATACTGGGTTTTATTTTATTGGAACCAATTTGCGAAGGGAAAAGAATAGTTGATCATTCGTCTTCTAGGTTTTGCCACAGTTGCACGTTTCTTCCCATTTGGTGCTAAGTGCGCCCATGTAACAAACTGGAAGGTTCTTCTACCTACTCGAAATGGATTCTCCTTACGGTACGTGTTTCTATAGCGACTGCCACAGTCCAGACAACTTGGTGGAAAGATATATCTCGTCGCGGATAGGCAGAACAGTATCTTGTGGTTTACGCATTTGCGAGAAAGACTCTCCTCAAGTTACTATTATCTTTGAATTTCATAATTTTAAATCAATCAACTGCCGCGTCGAACATGCTATTCATCGATAAGAGGATTTTCTTCGAGTTGGCCATTGAAATTATCTAGAATAGTCATATTACAAGTTTTATAAAAGTTTTTGTCGCAGTAGAGTGGAAGTTTTTTGTAAAAGATGTTTGTGTGCCAAGTATATTTCACTAAAATGGTACTACGACCGGAGGACTGTTTGAAAAGTTAGGCTTCGTAATTTTCTCAGCAGTAAATTGATTGACCCTATCACGTAAAATATAATTGTTTTTGTCATTTAAAGCATTTTTTTTAGTTGGAAGTATGTACCTTTTTCTGACGGTTTAGAAATTAGCCATTGGGCTATGTTTAGAGTGAACACCCTGTATGGTCGAGTTTTCTGGTTTGTTTACTTGCCTCTACTACTTATTTCCGGTGTAATGCTAAGTCAATGGATCTTCAAAGCGGAAGTCCAACATACAAGCGGATAAAGTCAGCGATAAATGATTCTGTTTCGAGCCGGGCTGGGAGACGTCACTTTTTCCGCACGTTAACAACGGGAGAAGTGACGTCTCCCAACCCAACCGGGGGTACCAGAATAGACCCCTTACTGTAGTAAACAAACCAGAAAACTCGTCCATATTATTGTCTAGTTTAATCGCACGCAATCTTTGCATTCCCCGACATTAAATTTTCAGGGGAAAAAGAAAAAAATATAACAAGAGGAGAGTATATAGATCCAATATTTGCCATAGGCACTATTTTTTGTAGGTATGCTTCTGAAACCTCGAGAAATACTGGTAAAGCCTTCATTATAAAGTAGCAAAGATAAACTTCAACTTCACTTCCTCCATTTTGTAAACAGGAATGAATTGCTATGTCTGGCTAATGCTTTTTGTGATTGACGCTTTAATCAGGGGCGTTGTAAAATTCTGTTGAGCGGAGCTTACATTAATATTATAGATCAAAATGTGTGACGACGAAGTAGCTGCACTTGTTGTTGACAATGGTTCTGGTATGTGCAAAGCTGGCTGTGCTGGAGATGATGCTCCTAGAGCTGTATTCCCATCCATTGTTGATCGACCCAGACATCAAGGTGTAATGGTCGGTATGGGCCAGAAAGACAGTTATGTAGGTGACGAGACCCAGAGCAAGCGAGGTCTGACTAATGAGAATCTTTGCTGCTTGTTGCTTGTAAAGTTTTTGTTCAACTACTGGTTATGAACTTGTTGTTTGAGAAGTATATAGTTCATAAATAACAGTTGTTCAGAAAAAGAGCACAATACTGATCTGAAGCAAAAATCCCTTCCTGCAATTAGTTCTTACCCCATATTTGACTCCATGGGTTCAGAAAAAATGAAATATGTCTGGCAACTCTTATGTTTTAATTTTTTTTTCTTTTATTACTATGCCATTCATTTACTCATGAATACAAGAATCAAATCATTATTTTCTGTGTACTATAGCATTTATATGAAAAATATCTTTAGATTGTACTTTATACTCACTTGAAAGAGAAACCTCATTTGAGTGGTGAAGTATTTTCTTATCAGCCTTGTTCTAACAGACATTTGCTTACTTGTACATGAAAGCATTTTTCTTGCAATGTCTGAAACAGAGTATTTGCTGACTCATACTCAAGAAAGACTTCATTCTTGTGTGATATGTAGCAATGTGTTTTCTAACCAGAGTGATTTAAATAATCATCTGCTGACACATACTCAAAAGAAACCTCATGTTTGTGACATCTGCAGCAAAGCATTTACTCTAAAGAGTGGTTTAAAGATGCATTTATTTACTCATACAAACGAAATGCCTTTTGTTTGTGAAATTTGTAACATAGGATTTTCTCAAAAAATTTATTTGAAAAAACATTATTTTATTCATATAAAGGACAACCCTTATCTATGTGAAATATGCAGCAGACGATTTGCTGACCAACATCTTTTAAATATACATTTAGATACTCATAAAGAAAAGCCTTATTCGTGTGAAGTATGTTCCAAAACTTTCAGTCTAAAATCGTCTTTAAACCGTCATTCATTTATACATGCCAAAGACAAACCTTATGTGTGTGAAATATGTAACAGAGGATTTTATCAAAAAGGCAATTTGAAAACACATTTCTTTATTCATACAAAAGAGAAGCCTTATCTGTGTAAAATATGTAACAAGACATTTGCTGCTAAGTATGATTTTAAGATACATTCTCATGCAAAAACAGAACCTGAAGTTTGTGATATATGTCAGAAAACATTTGATAAAAATAGGATTACTCAAGCAAAAGAAACACCTCATGTTTGTGAATTATGTAACAAAGGATTTGCTACAAATGGTACTTTAAAGGAACATATGGGTACTCATTTAAGAGAGAAGCCTCATGTGTGTGAAATATGCAACAAAGCATATGGTTTGATGCAGAGTTTAAAGTATCATGTACTTACTCATACAGGAGAGAAAAATCATGTGTGTGAGATATGTAACAAAGGATTTTTTCAGTTATCTCATTTAAAGATGCATTTACTTACTCATACAAAAGAAAAACCTCATGTTTGTGAAATATGTAACAGAGGATTTGCTGAAAAAGGTACTTTAAGGGACCATATGGGTACTCATTCAAAAGAGAAGCCTCATGTGTGTGAAATATGCAACAGAGCATATGCTTGTGTGAAGAGTTTGAATAAGCATTTACTTTTTCATTCGAAAGAAAATCCTTATGTGTGTGAGATATGTAACAAAGTATTTTCTCAATTAGGTAATTTAAAGAGTCATTTACGTACTCATACAAATGAGAAACCCTATGTTTGTGAAATATGTTTTGTAGCATTTTCTCGGAGTTCTCATTTAAAACGTCATTTATCTACTCATATGAAAGAGCAACCTTTTGTTTGTGACCTATGCCACAGAAGATACTGTTATAAGGAAAGTTTAAAGAAACATTTACTAACTCATACAAAAGAAAAAATCTGGTGCTTATGAAATATGTCTCACAGCATTTGCTCATAAGTAAATATTAAAGATCTATTTACATACTGGAACAAACTTCATATTTATGATGTTTGTTCCAAACTATTTTCTCAAAGATCTTATATAAATTTTCTTTTGTTTACTCACATAAAAGAAAAGCATCATATTTGTGAAATATATAACATTGCATTTTCTGTAAAATATGATTTTAAAATCTTTTTTTTTTTTTTTTTTTTGGAAAATATGCAACAAAGGATTTTCTAGAGACATGTTTTTAAAGAATTATCAATTTATTGATACAAGAAAAGCCCCATGCTTGTGATGTGTGTCGTAAATCATTTTGTACCAAAGGGAAGTTAAAATTACCTTTATTTATGCATACTAATGAGGCACCTACTGTGAAATAACTAACAGGAACTTTTATTGTGAAACATGATTTTTCCAGTCACCAAGTTCGTGGCAATTTTGCCAAACATGAAATATTAACTTTGTGAATTCTAATATCAAATTTGGCTAATTATCATTTGAAACAATCATTTTAATGCATAAATGTGTTTTTAAGTCTGATTGTGGTAAATTTTTTCCTACAGAAATGTTTTAGAAGTGTAATTTTCTTCATTAAAAAACAGTTCATCATCTGGGAATGGGATGTGTCAGAAAACCCTTTTTCGTAATCATAGTTTAAAGCTTCATTAAGTTATACATGTATGAAAGCCTCATTCCTATGAAATTGTGTTTTGTTATGAACAATTTTACCTTATCTTTGTAGTACAAACATTTTCAGTACTATATATCAGATACATGCATTGTGTGAGAAAGTATATAAAAAATTTATACAATGAGAAAAAATAAAAATTATTTTAAGCTTCTCATAATGAAGAAAAATTTCTTCTTTCTAATATTTAAACTGTGTCAATAGGGTATAAAATATTTTTAAACTGTGGCAATATTTTATATATATGTAGAATAATTTTTTAAAACTTAAAAAAGTAAATTTTTTTTCAAGCATTACTCAATTAATAGGCATTGTATTCTATGTCTTGTTTTAAGGATGAACTTTTTCCTCAATCATTCTATTATACGCTATAAAATTTAATTGTGCAGTAATGTATTTTATTTGACAAGATTTTAATGCTGTAATCTGAAATATGAGTATGTATTTGGTTCATCGAGAAAGTAAATTACTCCGAGCCCGTAAAGAGACAAAATATAATTACTACGAAACATTTATTGAAACAGGTGCAGCATTCTTTCATCTACATCTCAACATAGGAACCACTGGCCGTGAGAACTCGTTCATCTCTCATGCCGTGAGAACTCGTTCATCTCTCATGCTGTGAGAACTATTTCTGTAACCAATGTCGATGAAATTGCCTGCCAGAGAACAGAGCATTGTCACTGGGAAATGCAGCTCGACAAGGAATTTTTTCAGATGCTGGAACAAATGATAGTCGCTGGGAGCAAGATTGGGACTATAGGCGGGAGGGTCAAACACCTCCTAATGGTTTATGGACACCTCCTAAATTTAATGTTGCTTCACAACATTTTTTTTTTTTTTTTGTATTTTACCAGATATTTGATGATGCAGGTTTCCATTTTGTTTGGTTTTGAGTGCTGGTTTTCCATTAATTTGATTTATTTTGCTGAATGTTTTATTATGTAATTTCATATTTTACCAACACCTTCTTAGAAAGGTGTTGATAAAAATGAAATTTCCAGTACTAACAAGTTCCATAGCCCAAAAAATGTCTTGTTCATCATTCAGGATTTTAACATGTTTTTGAAAGTCTCGAAAATCTAAAGTCAGTTGTTTATAATCTTAATACATCTAATGACTCCATTGAAAAAAATGTAAATTTCCATTGGAAACATGTTGAATTGTCATTAAAAACTTGGCACTTTTCAGTTAGCTTGGAATTAGTCATCACCAAGCTAAAATATTGGCGCCAATAACTATGCCGACATCTTTACTATTGATGGCTGTTATCGGTAAATTGTTGATGCATTAGTGCTGATGCCATGGTAAAGGAAAAGTACCAAAAATTGAAGCAAACCACACAACTTAAGTAAATATCCCCATAAAAAGTTTCATTTGTTTAGATAGTAAAGGCATTGGCATCCTAGTGACAAGCTCTATCCTTGGTAATGCAAGTAAAGTCATTTTCCTTCTTAACAAATGTATAACTAATTTGTTGATAATTTGGATTCCACCTAATAAACATTTAAAGTTATGTCAGTGAAATTCAATATATTTTATTTGATTTTAGGTACTTATATTTCCACACCAAGTTTAAATTTGGACTTATTTAAAATTACTCCTTGGTAATTTAACTTCCTTCTTCCCCTCTTTTTGAAAATATACTAAATTAAAAAGTACATTATTATGAATTGCACGTCATAGCCACTACATTTAAATGCACTTATAACATTCATTTTCAGGGCCTTTATTCTTATAGAGAAAACAAATATACAGTACCTGTAAACACTTTATCTATAGCTATGTTAGGTTTAGGTTTGATAGTTTGGAATTGAGAAGTATCCTTGCTAATAAGCTGCTTTGTCTTGAATTGAGGAAGAAAAGTTAGGAACTGCATCTCAAATTGAAGACTTCACACAGGAACCACCTACTACCCACAGTAACTGCAGATACTGTATCAATCCCAAATAGTGTGCCTACAAATAATGTTTTATTCATTTGTATAGTGTCTGTAAATAATTGAAAGGAGGACAAGATATGTAGTACATCTTTTATTGTATAATATACTTGTGACAGTTAGAGATGAAATAAATTGCTATATTTTCAGATATTCCTATGAACTCCCTCGTTTGTATTCTTGAAGAAGAATTTTTAGTCTACATTATATATTTAAAAGCTGTATTCTTTATCATTCTAGAAAAATGTGTGTATTTCTGTTGATAATTTTGTTTACTCTAATGTCTTTTGATTTTTATGAATATGATTTTTTGTCAGTTCTTGGGCTGTGGCTTTAAAGCTAATGTTGCTGTTGTAATAAAAAATTTTGAACATAGCTGCAGAGAGCCAGGCCCCAGGGTAAAGTACTGGATTACCCTCTTTCAAATTTGCAGCAGCGGTGACAAATGAATGGACAGAAGTTTTTTCTTTTGATTGCCGGGTCTCATCGCATATTGTTAAGAAAATCCAACTTTTAGCCACCTACTGTTATGTCGATTAATATAACGAAAATGTGCAAGTAGTGTATTTAGTGAAAATAAATGTAAAAATATAGTTCAACTCATGCCAGGTCCCATCTGTCATAGATAAAGATAAATCCCTCCTGAAAATGAAAAATTAAATATATTTTCTCATCTCCGTGTCAATAGGCCTCCACTTGGGCTAGGGATTTTTTTATTCCTGCCCTGTTCCCCCCCACCTCTTTCTGGGCCTTTTCGTGAATAATAATTTATCTGAATAAAATATTCGATATGATATTTTTAAAGCAATATATAAAATGTTCATAAACTTTTTTTAACTATATTGTCTTCATTTCTTTATGAATGTGACTCTTTTGTGAGCCCCTGGTATTGTATCCTTAAAGCTAATGTTACTGCTATTTGTGATTAGTACTTTGTTTGGTTAATCTGGAGTCTACGGTTCCCACTTACTTCAATCCTATTAGGATCGCCAACTTTTGCCACCAAGAATGAAGATGAGAGAACATTTGTTTTGGTTGCGCAATGTTTTGAATGAGTAACGTGCGCATGCACAGAAATTAATATTTTCATCAGTGTTTTGCACATCACACTATATTGCTCCTCGTTTCGATTGGACTGTTTTGTTAATCGCTTCGATGTGATTGGTTGGTTAATTCAATTTTCAATAAAACTTCATTTGGAATTCTTCGGTTCAGTACTGTGTAGGTTATTCTGTGTGTTTCGTTTCTCAATGAATAAGCGAAGCTACGAATATTCCGCTATGCTGAAAGCGAAGCCACTTACGTTTTTTTAAGTTTAAAAATTTTGCCCAGTACATGCTTTTAAATACTGCAGCCTTTGCGTGCTGAAATTCTCGTTTTCGGAATTTTTTTAAAAACCTAGATTACTAACATTCAATGAAAAAGTATAGCTACTAGTTTCCTACTATGCTGAAAGCGAAGCTGCTGATGTTTTTAAGTTTAAAAAATTGCCCGGTACACACTTGAAATGCCACAGGCATTGCGTGCTCAATCTCTCCTTTTCAGGTGACGCATGTGCAAGAGGATAATAAAAAGTGCACTGCACATCCAAAACAGTACTTGGTGACGACAAATGAAATTACGCCAAGAAAAATGGGCGAGAAACAAGTGGGCACTGTAAACTCCAGGTTTACTCTTTGTTTAAATAGCTAGTAGATATTTCAATATTTTCATTCAAAAACAATAGTTTTTTTTTTACACAAAACACTTCATGTTTTCTTTTTTAAAATGGGTAAAATCAACAATTTTTTATATTCTTGTAAATTTAATTTTTTAAAATTCAATATGTCAGGCACTGTCTCAAATTAATTTATGCAAGTGTTTGGAAACTTTAGAAAAATGATTAAAAATCCTATTTATTTAAAATAATGTGTAGTTTTTTTCGAGGGGAAATTTATTAGGGAAAATTATTTAGACATTTCATTAAAGTTCTTGATAGTTTTTATGTAAGAATTGGTATCATATTTTTCATTTTTTTTCCTTGACAAAATGTCTCAAGATCCAAAACCACACAAAAACGCCCCCATCAAAAAATATATATTATCACATCAATAATAATGATGTTTCATTTAAGCTATAATCACATGGCAAATATACAGCCACAGGACATGCCAACATACCATTTAAACCCATTTATCATGTCAAAGTAATACTTTAAGAAGCTGTCAAAAAACAGGTTATAAAGTCAGTCTTTAAAATGCAGCTGGTACTTCTTTGTTATACCGGTCCTGTAAGCATCTGCTAAATATCGCCAAAACGTCATCATAGCTGCAATCTGCTTGTCATTATCAGGAATTCGGGTTCCTCTATAATACATAAGTATCATGCAGTTTTCTGATTTGAATCGATGCACATTAATTAGCAGTGAGCTATTCAAATTACTAATTTTTTATTTTTATGACCAATCATGAACAATTGACTTTAGACATCAGGGTGACAAGGCCAGTGAGGAGCGAGAATATTGAAAATTTTAGCAACATGTCCCATGTTTACATTTTTTTCCTAGCATGAATTTGGCTTGTTAGTTACATTAACCACAAAGAAACTGCCTAAGCATGCAGACATTGTTAGTTACATTAAGAAGTCATTAAATAGTACACTAATATAAGTATGGAGTGTAAAATGCATTTCCCTGAAATGTTATTCAGTAGTAAGCACTGAAAAAACTACAACTTATGCCAGCAGATTTTGGATGGTGGAGAAGAAAAGAATGCAAACTCTGAATTGAGAACTGTTTAAGAAAATGAACTACAAAGCATCATTTTCGTGTAGCATGTACTGTATGAAATTTCAAGTTGAACTCTTTAATTTTGGAATCCATTGCATATATTGTAGGAGGAAAAGAATAGCATAAGACAATGCACAGTTTGATGACACAAGGAGTTGAAATTTTTAGGTAAAGTGATTCCACATGAATTAGCACCCTTACGGGGGTGCTGCAAAGTACGATGCATACAGGACAGGTGTGAATCATGTAAAATATTAAAGTTTAACTGTCAATTAAAAGTTGAGGTTCAAAATATTTCAAAGGGAGTCAGTCATGCATGAAATAAACTACACCTAACTCTTAAAAGCTCGAGTTTTTGACGATTGATTTTAAAATGTTTTTTGACTTTTATTTCTTAAATACAACATGAGAAAAATACTTTAAAAAATCATATTTTATGGCTAATCGTAATGGTGGCTTATGCTGTGGTTTATGGCTAACAAACAGCTTGTTACCAATTGACAATACAAGGCTTTATTTGAGAAAAAAATTTCCTTGATAAAATTCTATAATATTAAACACAGATCAGTGCTGTTTCTCATTTTGGAATCAATTCGATATTTATTGAATTGGCTCATTTTAGATTATTAGCTTGAAAGGTTTTTAAAGCAAAATATTAAAGGCTTAAAAATCGTTTAAAGCTTAAATTTTTAATCATTCAAGCTTTTAAATGGTTTTTAATTATTGAATATTTAGAAACAAAATTTAATTTTTAAAAGCCATTTCACTTTTGATATATAACATAAGGTAGAAAATCAAATGCTTTCATTTAACTTGAATAAAACCTTTATCAAAACTATTTAATAAGTTATACCTTTTCTTTTACACAATGTGCATTCCCAGAAGAGAAGATAAAATTCTTGACTTGAAACTATGGGCATATGCCCAGCTAATTTTCTATAGAATAGTTCTAATCAGTAAATTTTATTTAAAAGAGTCAATAAATTAAGGTGTTGAGATTTCAAATTAGACAAAAAAAAATTATATGAATTAATTTACCGTTGTGTGAAGCTCATGAGAACGAAGCATGATGGTCAGGGAAGGAAACCACATTAACCACTTGGTTCAGTTGTTTCTATGGCAGGCTTTTGCATATGATCATGGGACCTGCAGTGACCTAGTGTCAAGTTCTCAACTTCGGGGGTAGAGGGTTCCAGGCTCGAAACCCAATTCCACGTTAAATCATACTTAGTTGCCAAACGTCCGCCCACTGGAGGTGCCAGCTCAGTTGCCGTGTCATCTGACCCTGGCTCAAAATTACAAGGTCTGTTCCCAAATATCCCTTGTGTTGCTTCAAAAGTAATCTAACTTAACTTGCATATGATCACAGCTTAAATATTTTTTTCAAAAAAACACTGAATAGAAATAAAAAAACCTTCATTGTAATTTTTGTACTCGTATAAAAGCTAAAAGGGCAAAAACAATCATAATTGATTAACCTTAAGGCAAACATTATCATCTGCATAATACTAACCCTATAAATTTGTATCTCAAGTCTGAATCGCCATTCTGAATGATGCATTGTTTTTGTACTCTTTCTAGATCATTTTAATTATATTTTTCAGCTTCCTAAGCACTGATATGCTCTAAAATTTGCTTATTCAGAAGGCTCTAGAGTCAGTTTAATGGCTTCAAACAAAACTTGACTAGAATGTGGTGTAGTGTGAAAAAACCCTGTTGGCAAACCAGAAGGCAAAGGTACTTCCTTTAGTCCGGAGGTATAAGGAAAAGAACATTTTGTCTGCTGTTTTCATAAGGATTAGAGCTGAAATAATGAAAGAGGGTGGAAGAGACTCCAAATGATGCGAGCTTTCCAACAAGGGGTAACATGCATAGGTTCAAAGGTACTTTAAGTAAGGGGGGAAATAACTTTTCAGCTCTTAACTTCTAAGTAATTGCAGCTATCGAAAAATTTAAATACAAAATTGTTTGTTATTATAAGGCGATCATTCGACTAACTTGAATTTTCTCTCTCTTTTCAATTCTAAAGGAAATATGCGGAAATGAAAATTTCAACCACCCATCATTTCCACCACTTTTGAGCTGGATAGCCCATCTAAGAACTCGACAAAGATTTTCACTCTCCTTACAACATACCCACACCTTTTAAAATCAAATCAAAATTAACCCAGTTATTGTGTTCATTAAGATAACATGGACAAAGCATTAATCATATACAGTGAAACCTCTTCGAACGGCCACCCCTCTTAACGGCCAATTTTTCGTGGCACGGATATTTCGGCCCACATACCTAATGTTAAAATAACCCCTAGCAACGGCCACCCAACCCCTCTGAACGGCCGCCGGGTGGGTTCGCCCATCCCATTTAACAAACGCATCGGTTAGAGATTTACTTTTTAAACTGAAAAACGAACTTAAAAAAGGGTTGTTTCTGAGAAGAGTAAAAACTTAAAACAGTCGCAAATTGTATCCTTTTTCAAAAAATGTAAAAAAAATTATTAAAAAGTACTATTTTCTCTTTAGATAAGTCTCAAACTTCATTTTAAATAAGAAATATGTGTCAGACTTGTTTATATTATGTATTATAGCAATTATCTTGTAATTATAACGAAACCCTTCAGAGCGGCCACCCCCTCTGAGCGGCCAAATTTTCTCGGAACGGAGGGATGGCCGCTCAGAGAGGTTTCACTGTATATATATATATAAACTTTTGAACGAAGAGTGGTTTTGGGTTCTAGGGGTCATGATCGGTGAAGATCTACATAAATTTTCTGGAAGTCATGTTGTGAGAACCATTGCAATAAGTAGACTTCCTATAAGGAATCTACTAAAAAAGGCAGTGTGAGGTGGTGCACTGTCTTGGATAAAAAATGGCATTTTGAACAAAAAAAAGACTATTTTCAGAACAGTATATCAGCAATTAAAAGAAGTTTTGCATTTTTTTAAACACGGCTAAGTTTAGGAAAAATGTTGGGTTCAACTCTTTGGCGACTAAAACTGACCAAGTTATAAAGTTTTGAGTATCACTATTTCAGACCATTTTAGTGGCCATGTTGAGGGAGACAAGCCAATCAACTGGAAAAGCTTGCTTGATAGGACTGTGCCGATTTTCGATGCATCGGAAAATATCGATGTTATGCAATCATCGCCGTCCGATGTTTATATTGTCGTTTTTTTCGAAGCATCGGAAATTCCGATTTACCCGCGATGTTTCCCGATGCATCGTAGACATCGATGTCCACACGCGCTGCGAAGAGCAATTGTTCCCGATCGTGCATCGATGACCGCAAGCGCGAGGCATTTCCCCGATCATCAGTGATTGCCGCGGCGTATCTTTCCCCATGTTTCTTCCATCGTGACTCATCAAGCCGAGACATACGTTGCGAAGTGCGGATCGTTGTGCTCACACGATGTGACCGCGAATGAAAACGATGAAAATAACTCATCGCGAGAATTGAGGAAGCGAAGTGTTTGGTCTGTTGTAGAATCTCTCAGTCATCGAAACGTGCATTACTTAGTGTAGCCTTGTGCTTTCTGCTAATCGTGTAAATTCTCTGATGTTGTTTTAAGTACAAAGGTATAATTATCAATCTTGCAGTTCATCGTTTGTTTGGTTGAAGAGAAGATCGTATTAATTGTTTTTAATATACGATTTATTGTTGATAACTAGACAAATTTATAGTATTTTTTGACACTTTATTTGTTAGGTAACTAAGGATTGAGTTTATTATAAGCATATAAATGCCTTAATCAACCACTCAAAAGTGTAAGAATGCAAAATTAGGTAATAGTAAGTGCGAAACATCGCGATGCATCGAAATATCGTGATGTTAGAGTGGCGATACATCGCGATGCTAAAACTTTAACATCGCCCAGTCCTATTGCTTGATTGGTTTAAAATAATGAAATTCAAAGCTTTATAACTTGGTCAGGTTTAGTTGCAGAAGAGTGAGTGATCTTTTGTTTAAAAGGTGTGTCAAGAATATTTTACTAAATAGGACTAAGGGATGTATAAAAATTCAGACTTCGTTATTTTTACATCAGTACATTTATTAACCCAAATAAAACAAAATATAATTATTTACATCATTTTTTCCAGTTGGAAGTATATGTTAATTTCTAACGGTTTAGAAATTAGTTGACACTATATATTCAGAATTTTGCAATTATGTTTCAACTATTAATTGTCGCATTCATTTTATTAAATGATCTTGAGGAATGACATTTCCACTGCCCTGAAAGATAGAGTGCAAAATCTTGCATCTCGGACAACTTGAAATATTCCACCAAAAATAATAATCCTTGGTTCAAATCTAGTTATTTTATGAAATATAGGAATTTAAAAACTGCAGAGTAATTTGTATTCAAAATTATAAGAATACTATTTCTTGGAAAAGGGTACAAAATAAGCATATTTTACTGAAAAAAATATTGATTCCTAACTAATACGTTAATGTTGAACTGTAAAAAATCTTAAATTGTTTGGCATAAAATATTATTTTACAATATCATTTTCATTTCATCAAATAAATGCAGTTTTCAAGAAAAGGCTTCATTTTCTACAAGGAATTGCAAAGGATATATTAGTCACTAAATTTATTAATATTTCAAAAAATATACTGAATTATTAATATATTAAAAAATAGAACATTTATAGAATGAAAAATATTTCTTCTGTAACTCACATAGCTTACATTTTAAATAGAGGGTTTTGTTGATTTTCAGAAATTAAATGTGAATCTTAATTGTTCTTTGTACTTGACTTTTTATATACTTTCTAAAACAATGTATATATCAGATAACTTATTTTGAAAGACTATATATACAAGTCATAAATATATATATAAGTCATAAAATAAAAATTGCTGATAATGCATACTGTGCTGACCTGTCCCTTTCATTATTAAAATATGAATGAATAAAATAAATATAGTTTTACATAATATTGACGACTAAACTCAAAAATATAAGACATCTGTAATGAAATGGCTATTTATTTACTGCTAATGGCCGTTCTTCAGGATTTGTAGAAAAAATATATCGATCCATTATATGTATATAACATATTTTTTCTTTTCTATGAGTAAATTCAAGCGATTTTAGAAAATCTTTTTCATATCATTAACCTTACATCATTTACCATTTTTTTTATTTCCATCTAGGTTTAAATGGCACTTACAGAAGAATTTATTATTCAATAATTTGTTCGAAAGTACCAAGTTTTACCATCATATGACTTGTGTGTAAAATGAGACTTATGAGCAAAGCCTTTGTTGCATATATCACATGTGTGAAAATTCACTTTAGTATGAGTAATTAAATGAAAATTGAAATAATATTTTTGATAAAACAATTTCATATAGGCATAGAAGCATGAGGTTTGTATGTGTTTGAAAATGAATCTTCAACATTTGCTTCTGAACAAATTTTGTGTCACATATATCACAAACACAAGACTCCTACTTTTGTATAAGTATATAAATGCTTCCTTAAACTCCTAACTCCACTACAGAGAAAATTTTTTGTTGGAATATCTCACATATAGTACTGTTCTTCTTTTGTATGAGTAAATAAATGCAATTTTAAAATAGAATTTTCAGAAAACTCTTTTCTATTACCTATTTCTAAAATATAAGGTTTCTCTTTGGTATGTGCAAGTAAATGTGCTTTTAAGGAATTCTTACGAGTAAATCTTCTGTTACATATTTCACAAGCGAATGGTTTCTCTTTGTTATGGGTAAGTAAATGTGACTGTAAAGTATTCTTGTGAGTAAATCTTCTTCTACACATTTCACAAACAAATGGTTTCTCTCCTGTATGAGTACGTAAATGTGATTGTAAAGTATTCTTGTGAGTAAATCTTCTATTACATATTTCACAAACAAATGGTTTCTCCTTAGTATGGGTAAGTATATGTGCTTTTAAAGAATTCTTGCGAGTAAATTTTCCATTACATATTTCACAAACAAATGGTTTCTCTTTGGTATGGGTAAGTAAATGTGCTTTTAAGGAATTCTTGTGAGCAAATCTTCTGTTACAAATTTCACAAGCGAATGGTTTCTCTTTGGTATGGGTAAGTAAATGTGATTGTAAAGTATTCTTGTGAGTAAATCCTCTGCTACATATTTCACAAACAAATAGTTTCTCTCCTGTATGAGTACGTAAATGTTGCTTAAAATTATCCTTTCGAGCAAATGCTTTGTTACATATTTCACAAGGAAATGGTTTCTCTCCTGTATGAATAAGTAAATGTTGCTTAAATTTATCCTTTCGAGGGAATCCTCTGTTACATATTTCACAAACAAATAGTTTTTCTCCTGTATGAGTACGTAAATGTTGCTTAAAGCTAACCTTCTGAGTGAATCCTTTGTAACATATTTCACAAACAAATGGTTTCTCTCCTGTATGAGTAAGTAAATGTTGCTTAAAGTTAGTCTTTTGAGTGAATCCTTTGTTACATATTTCACAAACAAATGGTTTCTCTCCTGTATGACTAAGTAAATGTTGCATTAATTTGGACTTATAAAAAAATGGCTTGTTGCATACTTTACAAACAAATGGCTTTTTTCCTGTATGAATAAGTGAATGCCGCTTTAAATCCATCTTATTATAAAGTTACCTGTTATATACCTCACAAAAGCAAAAGTTTTTCCCTTTTCATTATTAAAGAAATGTCTATTTAAACTCCTCTTTAGAGAAAATTCTATCGGGCATATTCCACACACATAAGGGTTCTCTTCTGTATAATTAAGTAAATGCAATTTTTAACTTCTGTATAATTAA